>JAPZAG010001299.1:0-11000 GCA_027475135.1 Bactrocera correcta | reverse complement strand
GATTACGGAATTCTTCCAAATGTACTGTCGTTATGCCGCCATAGCTTTAAGCCAACTTCAATACGTTAAAGAATTTTAATTAACTTAAATTTGTTAAACTAATGATTTGAAGCATTTCGATATCGGTTGCTAAATGTGTATATACAAAAAAATTGAATTTATACCTAAATATAAGATTACGGAATTCTTCTACATGCACTGCCGTTATGCCGCCATGGCTTTGTGTTAACTTCAGTGCGTTAAAGTAGGTTTGTTAACTTAAATATGTTAAACTAATGATTTGAAGCATTCCGATATCGTTTGCTAAATGTGTATATACAAGAAAATCGACTTTATACCTAGATATAAGATTACGAAATTCTTCCAAATGTACTGTCGTTATGCCGCCAAGGTTTGTATCAACTTCAATACGTTAAAGAAGTTTAATTATTTTAAATATGTTAAACTAATGACTTGAAGCATTTCGATATCGATTGCTAAACGTGTATATACAAGAAAATCGACTTTATACCTAAATATAAAATTATAACATTACGGAGTTCTTCTAAATGCACTGCCGTTATACCGTTAAGGCTCTATGTAGACCTCATTAAGCTAAAAAATGTCTATTAACTTAATATGTTAAGCTAATGATTTGAAGCATTTCGATATCGATTGCTAAATGTGTATATACAAGAAAATCGACTTTATACCTAAATATAAGATAACGGAATTCTTCTACATGCACTGCCGTTATGCCGCCATGGCTTTATATCAACGTCAATACGTTAAAGAAGGTCTATATGTTAAACTAATGAGTTGAAGCATATCGATATCAATTGCTAAATGTGTATATACAACAAAATCGAATTTATACCTAAATATAAGATTACGGACTTCTTCCAAATGTACTGTCGTTATGCCGCCATGGCTTTATTTCACCTTCAATATGTTAAAGATGGTCAATTAACTTTAATATGTTAAAGTAATGATTTGCAGCATTTCGATATCGATTGCTTAATGTGTATATACAAGAAAATCGACTTTATACCTAAATATAAGATTACGGAATTCTTCCAAATTACTGTCGTTATGGCGCCATGGCTTTATTTCACCTTATGATTTGAAGAATTTCGATATCGATATCTAAATGCATACATACAAGAAAATCGACTTTATACCTAAATATAAAATTACGGAATTCTTCCAAATTACTGCCGTTATGCCGGCATGGCTTTATATCAACTTCAATATGTTAAAGAAGGTTAATTAACTTAAATATGTTAAACTAATGATTTGAGGCATTTCGATATCGATTGCTAAATGTGTATATACAACAAAATCGACTTTATACCTAAATATAAGATTACGAAATTCTCCCGAATTCACTGCCGTTATACCGTTATGGCTTTATGTAAACTTCAATACGTTAAAGAAGGTTAATTAACTTAAATATGTTAAACTAATGATTTGAAGCATTTCGATATCAATTGCTAAATGCTTATATACAAGAAAATCGACTTTATACCTAAATATAAGATTACGGAATTATTCTAAATGCACTGCAGTTATGCCGCCATGGATTTATGCCAACTTCAGTTCGTTAAAGAAGGTTTATTAACTTAAATATGTTAAACTAATGATTTGAAGCATTTCGGTATCGATTGCTAAATGAGTATATACAAGAAAATCGACTATATACCTAAATATAAGATTACGGAATTCTTCCAAATGCACTGCCGTTATGCCGCTAAGGCTTTTGTAGACTTTAGTAAGATAAAGAAGGTTAATTAACTTAAATATGTTAAACTAATGATATGAAACATTTCGATATGGATTTCTAAATGTGTTTATACAACCAAATCGATTTTATACCTAAATATAAAATTACGGAATTCTTCTACATGCACTGCCGTTATGCCGCCATGGCTTCATGTCACCTTCGGTAGGTTAGAGAAGGTAATTTAACTTAAATATGTTAAACTAATGATTTGAAGCATTTCGATATTGATTGCTAAATGTGCTAATACAAGAAACTTGACTTTATACATAAACATAGGATAACGGAATTCTTCCAAATGCACTGCCGTTATTCCGCCATGGCTTTATGTCAACTTCAGTTCGTTAAAGTAGGTTTGTTAACTTAAATATGTTAAACTTATGATTTGAAGCATTTCGATATCGATCTCTAAATGCATATATACAAGAAAATCGACTTTATACCTAAATATAAGATTTCGGAATTCTTCCAAATTACTGTCGTTTTGGCGCCATGGCTTTATTTCACCTTCAATACGTTAAAGATGGTTAATTAACTTAAATATGTTAAACTAATGATTTGAAGCATTTCGATATCGATTTCTAAATGCATGTATACCAGAAAATCGACTTTATACCTTAATATAAGATTACGGAATTCTTCCAAATTACTGTCGTTATGGCGTTAAGGCTTTATTTCACCTTCAATACGTTAAAGATGGTTAATTGATTTTAATATGTTAAACTAATGATTTGAAGCATTTCGATATCGGTTGCTAAATGTGTATGTACAAGAACATCGACTTTATACCTAAATATAAGATTAGGGAATTCTGCTACAAGCACTGCCGTTATGCCGCCATGGTTTGTATCAACTTCAATACGTTAAAGGAGGTAATTATTTTAAGTATGTTAAACTAATGGTTTGAAGCATTTCGATATCGACTGCTAAATATGTAAATACAACAAAATCGACTTTATACCTAAATATAAAATTATAACATTACGGAGTTCTTCTAAATGCACTGCCGTTATACCGTTAAGGCTTTATGTAGACCTCATTAAGCTAAAAAATGTTTATTAACTTAATATGTTTAACTAATGATTTGAAGCATTTCGATATCGATTGCTAAATGTGCATATGCAAAAAAATCGAATTTAAACCTAAATATAAGCAGTTATGCCGCCATGGCTTTGTGCGTGCTTCAGTGCGTTAAAGTAGGTTTGTTAACTTAAATATGTTAAATCAGTTATTTGAAGCATTTCGATATCGATTGCTTAATGCATATATACAAGAAAATCGACTTTATTCCTAAATATAAGATTACGGAATTCTTCCAAATGTACTGTCGTTATACCACCATGGCTTTATATCAACTTCAATACGTTAAAAAAGGTTAATTAACTTAAATATGTTAAACTAATGATTTGAAGCATTTAGATGTCGACTGCTAAATGTGTATATACAAAAAAATCGAATTTATACCTAAATATAAGATTACGGAATTCTTCTACATGCACTGCCGTTATGCCGCCATGGCTTTGTGTTAACTTCAGTGCGTTAAAGTAGATTTGTTAACGTAAATATGTCAAACTAATGATTTGAAGCATTTCGATATCGATTGCTAAAAGAGTATATACAAGAAAATCGACTTTATACCTAAATATAAGATTACGGAATTCTTCCAAATGCACTGCCGTTATGCCGTTAAGGCGATTGTAGACTTCAGTAATATAAAGGGGGTTAATGAACTTAAATATGTTAAACTAATGATTTGAGGCATTTCGATATCGATTGCTAAATGTGTATATACAAGAAAATCGACTTTATACCTAAATATAAGATTACGGAATTCTTCCAAATGTACTGTCGTTATGCCGCCATGGCTATATATCAACTTTAATATGTTAAAGAAGGTTAATTAACTTAAATATGTTAAACTAATGATTTGAGGCATTTCGATATCGATTTCTAAATGTGAATATACAACAAAATCGACTATATACCTAAATATAAGATTACGAAATTCTCACAAATGCACTGCCGTTATACCGTTATGGCTTTATGTAAAGTTCAGTAAGATAAAGAAGGTTAATTAACTTAAATATGTTAAACTAATGATTTGAAGATTTTCGAAATCGATTGCATATATACAAGAAAATCGACTTTATACCTAAATATAAGATTACGGAATTCTTGCAAATGTACTGTCGCTATGCCGCCATGGCTTTATATCACCTTCACTACGTTAAAGAAGGTTAATTAACTTAACTTGTTAAACTAATGATTTGAAGCATTTCGATATCGATTGCTAAATGCGTATATACAAGAAAATCGACTTTATACCTAAATATAAGTTTACGGAATTCTTGTAAATGCACTGCCGTTATGCCGTTATGGCTTTATTTTAACATCAGTTCGTTAAAGAAAGTTTATTAACTTAGATATGTTACACCAATTAATTGAAGCATTTCGAAATCGATTGCTTAATGCATATATACAAGAAAATCGACTTTATACCTAAATATAAGATTACGGAATTCTGCCAAATGTACTGTCGTTATACAGCCATGGCTATATATCAACTTCAATATGTTAAAGAAGGTTAATTAACTAAAATATGTTAAACTAATGATTTGAGGCATTTCGATATCGATTGCTAAATGTGAATATACAACAAAATCGACTTTATACCTAAATATAAGATTGCGAAATTCTCACAAATGCACTGCCGTTATACCGTTATGGCTTTATGCCAACTTCAGTTCGTTAAAGAAGGTTTATTAACTTAAATATGTTAAATTAATGATTTGAAGCATTTCGTTATCGATTGCTAAATGAGTATTTACAAGAAAATCGACTTTATACCTAAATATAAGATTACGTAATTCTTCTAAATGCTTTGCCGTTATGCCGTTAAAACGTTTGTAGACTTCAGTAAGATAAAGAGGGTTAATTATCTTAAATATGTTAAACTAATGATTTGAAGCATTTCGATTTCGATTGCTAAATGAGTATGTACAAGAAAATCGACTTTATACCTAAATATAAGATTACGTAATTCTTCTAAATGCTTTGCCGTTATGCATATAAGGCGTTTGTAGACTTCAGTAAGATAAAGAGGGTTAATTAACTTAAATATGTTAAACTAATGATTTGAGGCATTTCGATATCGATTGCTAAATGTGTATGTACAAGAAAATCGACTTTATACCTAAATATATGATAACGGAATTCTTCTACATGCACTGCCGTTATGCCGTTAAGGCGTTTGTAGACTTCAGTAAGATAAAGGGGGTTAATTAATTTAAATATGTTAAACTAATGATTTGAAGCATTTCGATATCGTTTGCTAAATGTGTATATACAAGAAAATCGACTTTATACCTAAATATAAGATTACGGAATTCTTCTAAATGCTTTGCCGTTATGCCGTTAAAACCTTTGTAGACTTCAGTAAGATAAAGAGGGTTAATTAACTTAAATATGTTAAACTAATGATTTGAAGCATTTCTATATCGATTGCTAAATGAGTATATACAAGAAAATCGACTTTATACCTAAATATAAGATTACGTAAATCTTATAAATGCTTTACCGTTATGCCGTTAAGATGTTTGTAGACTTCAGTAAAATAAAGAGGGTTAATTAACTGAAATATGTTAAACTAATGATTTGAAGCTTTGCGATTTCGATTGCTAAATGAGTATATACTAGAAAAGCGACTTTATACCTAAATATAAGAATACGTAATTCTTCCAAATGCTTTGCCGTTATGCCGTTAAGGCGTTTGTAGACTTCAGTAAGATAAAGAGGGTTAATTATCTTAAATATGTTAAACTTATGATTTGAAGCATTTCGATTTCGATTGCTAACTGAGTATATACAAGAAAATCGACTTTATACCTAAATATAAGATTACTTAATTCTTCTAAATGCTTTGCCGTTATGCCGTTATGGCGTTTGTAGACTTCAGTAAGATAAAGATGGTTAATTAACTTAAATATGTTAAACTTATGATTTGAGGCATTTAGATATCGATTGCTAAATGTGTATGTACAAGAAAATCGACTTTATACCTAAATATATGATAACGGAATTCTTCTACATGCACTGCCGTTATGCCGCCATGGCTTTATGTTAACTTCGGTGCGTTTAAGAAGCTTTATTAACTTAAATATGTTAAACTTATGATTTGAAGATTTTCGAAATCGATTGCTAAATGCATATACACAACAAATTCGACTTTATACCTAAATATAAGATTACCGAATTCTTCCAAATACACTGCCGTTATGCCGTTATGGCTTTATGTTAACTTCAGTTTGTTTAAGAAGGTTTATTAATTTAGATAAGTTACACTTGTTATTTGAAGCATTTCGAAATCGATTGCTTAATGCATATATACAAGAAAATCGACATTCTACCTAAATATAAGTTTACGGAATTCTTCTAAATGCACTGCCGTTGTGCCGTTATGGCTTTATGTTAACTTCAGTTCGTTTAAGAAGGTTTGTTAACTTAAATATGTTAAACTAATGATTTGAAGCATTTCGATATCGATTGCTAAATGCGTATATACAACAAAATCGACTTTATACCTAAATATAAGATTACGGAATTCTTCTAAATGCTTTGCCGTTATCCCGTTAAGGAGTTTGTAGACTTCAGTAAGATAGAGAGGGTTAATTAGCTTAAGTATGTTAAACTAATGATTTGAAGTATTTCGATATCGATTGCTAAATGTGTTCATACAACGAAATTGACTTTATACCTAAATATAAGATTACGAAATTCTTTTAAATGCTTTGCCGTTATGCCGTTAAAACGTTTGTAGACTTCAGTGCGTTAAAGAAGGTTTATTAACTTAAATATGTTAAACTAATGATTTGAAGCATTTCGATATCGATTGCTAAATGAGTATATACAAGAAAATCGACTTTATACCTAAATATAAGATTACGGAATTTTTCCCTAAATGCTTTGCCGTTATGCCGTTATGGCTTTGTAGAACTTCAGTAAGAAAGAAGGTTAATTAACTTTAATATGTTAAACTAATGATTTGAGGCATTTCGATATCGATTGCTAAATGTGTATATACAAGAAAATCGACTTTATACCTAAATAAAATGATTACGGAATTCTTCAAACATGCACTGCCGTTATGCCGTTAAGGCGTTTGTAGAACTTCAGTACGTTAAAGGGGGTTTATTAACTTAAATATGTTAAACTAATGATTTGAAGCATTTCGATATCGATTGCTAAATGTGTATATACAAGAAAATCGACTTTATACCTAAATATAAGATTACGGAATTCTTCCAAATGCACTGCCGTTATGCCGTTATGGTTTTATGTTAACTTCAGTTATGTTAAAGAAGGTTATTAACTTAAATATGTTAAACCAGTTATTTGAAGCATTTCGATATCGATTGCTTAATGCATATATACAAGAAAATCGACTTTATACCTAAATATAAGATTACGGAATTCTTCTAAATGCTCTTTGCCGTTATGCCGTTAAAGAGCGTTTGTAGAACTTCAGTACGTTAAAGAGGGTTTATTAACTTAAATATGTTAAACTAATGATTTGAAGCATTTCGATATCGATTGCTAAATGTGTATATACAAGAAAATCGACTTTATACCTAAATATAAGATTACGGAATTCTTCCAATGCACTGTTATGCCGTTATGGCTTTTATGTAACTTCAGTATGTTAAAGAAGGTTAATTAACTTAAATATGTTAAACTAATGATTTGAGGCATTTCGATATCGATTGCTAAATGTGTATATACAAGAAAATCGACTTTATACCTAAATATAAGATTACGTAATTCTTCTAAATGCTTTGCCGTTATGCCAGTTAAAAGCGTTTGTAGACTTCAGTAAGATAAAGGGGGTTAATTAACTTAAATATGTTAAACTAATGATTTGAAGCATTTCGATATCGATTGCTAAATGTGTATATACAAGAAAATCGACTTTATACCTAAATATAGATAACGGAATTCTTCCACATGCACTGTTATGCCGTTATAGCTTTTATGTAACTTCAGTTAGTTAAAGAAGGTTTATTAACTTAAATATGTTAAACCAGTTATTTGAAGCATTTCGATATCGATTGCTTAATGATATATATAAGAAAATCGACTTTATACCTAAATATAAGATAACGTAATTCTTCTTAATGCTTTTCCGTTATGCAGTTAAAGCGCTTGTAGACTTCAGTAAGATAAAGGGGGTTAATTAACTTAAATATGTTAAACTAATGATTTGAGGCATTTCGATATCGATTGCTAAATGTGTATGTACAAGAAAATCGACTTTATACCTAAATATATGATAACGGAATCCTTCTACATGCAGTTATGCCGTTAAAGCGTTTGTAGACTTCAGTAAGATAAAGAGGGTTAATTATCTTAAATATGTTAAACTAATGATTTGAAGCATTTCGATTTCGATTGCTAAATGAGTATATACAAGAAAATCGACTTTATACCTAAATATAAGATTACGTAATTCTTCTAAATGCTTTGCCGTTATGCCGTTAAAGCGTTTGTAGACTTCAGTAAGATAAAGAGGGTTAATTCACTTAAATATGTTAAACTAATGATTTGAGGCATTTCGATATCGATTGCTAAATGTTTATGTACAAGAAAATCGACTTTATACCTAAATATATGATAAAGGAATTCTTATGCCGTTAAGGCGTTTGTAGACTTCAGTAAGATAAAGGGAATTAATTAACTTAAATATGTTAAACTATTGATTTGAGGCATTTTGATATCGATTGCTAAATGTGTATATACAAGAAAATCGACTTAATACCTAAATAGAAGATTACGGAATTCTTTCAAATGCACTGCCGTTATACCGTTATGGCTTTATGTTAACTTCAGTTAGTTAAAGAATGTTTGTTAACTTAAATATGTTAAACCAGTTATTTGAAGAATTTCGATATCGATTGCTTAATGTGTATATACAACAAAATCAACATTATACCTAAATAAAAGATTATGGAATTCTTCCAAATGTACTGTCGTTATGCTTAGGCTTTATATCAACTTCAATACGTTAAAAAAGTTAATTAACTTAAATCTGTTAAACTAATGATTTGAAGCATTAGATATCGATTGCTAAATGTGTATTTACAACAAAATCGACTTTATACCTAAATATAAGCTTACGGAATTCATCTAAATGCACAGCCGTTATGCCGCCATGGCTTTATGTTAACTTCGTTGCGTTAAGGAAGCTTTATTAACTTAAATATGTTAAACTTATGATTTGAAGATTTTCGAAACTGATTGCTAAATGCATATACACAAAAAAATCGACTTTATACCTAAATATAAGATTACGGAATTCTTCCAAATGCACTGCCGTTATGCCGTTATGACTTTATGTTAACTTCAGTTCGTTTAAGAAGGTTTATTAACTTAGATATGTTTCACTAGTTATTTGAAGCATTTCGATATCGATTGCTAAATGAGTATATACAAGAAAATCGACTTTATACCTAAATATATGATAACAGAATTCTTCTACATGCACTGCCGTTATGCCGCCATGGCTTTGTGTTAACTTCAGTGCGCTAAAGTAGGTTTGTTAACTTAAATATGTTAAACTAATGATTTGAAGCATTTCGATTTCGATTGCTTAATGAGTATATACAAGAAAATGGACTTTATACCTAAGTATAAGATTACTGAATTCTTCTAAATGCTTTGCCGTTATGCCGTTAAGGCGTTTGTAGACTTCAGTAAGATAGAGTGGGTTAATTAACTCAAATATATTAAACTAATGATTGGAGGCATTTCGATATCGATTGCTAAATGTGTATATACAAGAAAATCGACTTTATACCCAAATATATGATAACGGAATTCTTCCACATGCACTGCCGTTATGCCGTTAAGGCGTTTGTAGACTTCAGTAAGATAAAGGGGGTTAATTAACTAAATTATGATAAACTAATGATTTGAGGCATTTCGATATCGATTGCTAAATGTGTATATAGAAGAAAATCGACTTTATACCTAAATATAAGATTACGGAATTCTTCTACATGAACTGCCGTTATGCCGCCATGGCTTTGTGTTAACTTCAGTGCGTTACAGAAGCTTTATTATCTTAAATATGTTAAACTAATTATCTGAAGATTTTCGAAATCGATTGCTAAGTGCATATATACAAGAAAATCTTCCTTATACCTAAATATAAGATTACGGAATTCTTCCAAATGCACTGCCGTTATACTGTTATGGTTTTATGTTAACTTCAGTTAGTTAAAGAAGGTTTATTAACTTAAACATGTTACACCAGTTATTTGAAGCATTTCGATATCGATTGCTTAATGCATATATACAGGAAAATCGACTTTATACCTAAATATAAGATTACGGAATTATTCCAAATGTACTGTCGTTATGCCACCATGGCTTTATATCAACTTCAATACGTTAAAAAAGGTTGATTAACTAAAATATGATAAACTAATGATTTGAGGCATTTCGATATCGATTGCTAAATGTGTATATAGAAGAAAATCGACTTTATACCTAAATATAAGATTACGAAATTCTTCTACATAAACTGCCGTTATGCCGCCATGGCTTTGTGTTAACTTCAGTGCGTTAAAGAATCTTTATTAACTTAAATATGTTAAACTAATGATTTGAAGATTTTCGAAATCGATTGCTAAGTGCATATATACAAGAAAATCATCCTTATACCTAAATATAAGATGACGGAATTCTTCCAAATGCACTGCCGTTATACTGTTATGGTTTTGTGTTAACTTCAGTTAGTTAAAGAAGGTTTATTAACTTAAACATGTTATACCAGTTATTAGAAGCATTTCGAAATCGATTTCTTAATGCATATATGCAATAAAATCGACTTTATACCTAAATATAAGATTACGGAATTCTTCAAAATGTACCGTCGTTATGCCGCCATGGCTTTATATGAACATCAATATGTTAAAGAAGGTTAATTAACTTAAATATGTTAAGCTAATGATTTGAGGCATTTCGATATCGATTGCCAAATGTGTATATACAAGAAAAATCGACTTTATACCTAAATATAAGATTACGGAATTCTTCTAAATGCTTTGCCGTTATGCCGTTAAAACGTTTGTAGACTTCTGAAAGATAAAGAGGGTTAATTAACTTAAATATGTTAAACTAATGATTTGAAGCATTTCTATATCGATTGCTAAATGAGTATATACAACAAAATCGATTTTATACC
>JAPZAG010001298.1:0-17621 GCA_027475135.1 Bactrocera correcta | reverse complement strand
GAAATGCTTCAAATCATTAGTTTAACATATTTAAGTTAATTAACCTTCCTTAACGTATTGAAGTTGATAAAGAGCCATGGCGGCATAACGACAGTACATTTGGAAGAATTCCGTAGTCTTATATTTAGGTATAAAGTCGATTTTCTTGTATATATGCATTAAGCAGTCGATATCGAAATGATTCAAATAACTGGTTTAACATACTTAAGTTAATAAACATTCTTTAACGAACTGAAGTTAATATAAAGCCATAACGGCATAACGGCAGTAGATGTAGAAGAATTCCGTTATCTTATATTTAGGTATAAATTCGATTTTCTTGTATATACACATTGAGCTATCGATATCGAAATGCTTCAAATCATTTGTTTAACATATTTAAGTTAATAAACGTTCTTTAACGCACTGAAGTCTACATAAAGCCTTAACGGTATAACGGCAGTGCATTTAGAAAAATTCCGTTATCTTAAATTTAGGTATAAAGTCGATTTTCTTGTAAATACACATTTAGCAATCGATAACGAAATGCTACAAGTCATTAGTTTAACATATTTAAGTTAATTAACCTTCTTCAACGATCTGAATTTGGCATATAGACACGGCGGCATTACGGCAGTGCATGTAGAAGAATTCCGTAATCTTTTAGTTAGGTATAAAGTCGATTTTCTTTTATATACACATTTAGATATCGATATCGAAATGCTTCAAACCATTAGTTTAACATATTGAATTAATAAACATTTTTTAGCTTACTGAAGTCTACATAAAGCCTTAACGGTATAACGGCCGTGCATTTAGAAGAATTCCGTTATCTTATATTTAGGTATAAAGTCGATTTTCTTGTATATGCACATTTAGCAATCGATAACGAAATGCTTCAAGTCATTAGTTTAACATATTTAAGTTAATTAACCTTCTTCAACGATCTGAATTTGGCATATAGCCACGGCGGCATAACGGCAGTGCATGTAGGAGAATTCCGTAATCTTTTATTTAGCTATAAGTCGATTTTCTTTTATATACACATTTAGATATCGATATCGAAATGCTTCAAATCATTAGTTTAACATATTAAGTTAATAAACATTTTTTAGCTTACTGAAGTTTACATAAAGCCATAACGGTATAACGGCAGTGCACTTGGAAGAATTCCGTTATCTTATATTTAGGTGTAATTCGATTTTCTTTTATATACACATTTAGCAATCGATAACGAAATGCTTCAAATCATTAGTTTAACATATGTAAGTTAATTAACCTTCTGTATCTTACTGAAGTTTACATAAAGCCATAACTGTATAACGGCAGTGCATTTGGAAGAATTCCGTTATCTTATATTTAGGTTTTAAGTCGATTTTGTTGTATATACACATTTAGAAATCGATATCAAAATGCTTCAAATCATTAGTTTAACATATTGAATTAATAAACATTTTTTATCTTACTGAAGTCTACAAAAGCCTTGACGGCATAACGGCAGTGTAATTAGAAGAATTCCGTAATCTTATATTTAGGTATAAAGTGGATTTTCTTGTATATACACATTCAGCAATCGATATCGAAATGCTTCAAATCATAAGTTTAACATATTTAAGTTAATTAACCCTCTTTGTTTTACTGAAGTCAACAAAAGCCTTAACGGCATAACGGCAGTGCATTTGGAAGAGTTCCGTAATCATATATTTACTTATAAAGTCGATTTTCTTGTATATACATATTAAGCTATCGATATCGAAATTCTTCAAATCATTAGTTTAACATATTAAGTTAATAAACATTTTTTAGCTTACTGAAGTCTACATAAAGCCTTAACGGTGTAACGGCAGTGCATTTAGAAGAATTCCGTAATGTTATAATTTTATATTTAGGTAAAAATCGATTTTCTTGCATTTACACATTTGACAGTCGATATCAAAATGCTTCAAATCATAAGTTTAACATATTTAAGTTAATTAACTTTCTTCAACGTATTGAAGTTGACATAAAGCCATGGCGGCATAACGACAGTACATTTGAAAGAATTCCGTAATCTTATATTTAGGTTTTAAAGTCGATTTTCTTGTATATACACATTAAGCAATCGATATCGAAATGCTTCAAATCATTAGTTTAACATATTTAAGTTAATAAAACTTCTTTAACGCACTGAAGTCTACATAAAGTCTTAACGGTATAACTGCACTGCATTTAGAAGAATTCCGTTATCTTATATTTAGGTATAAATTCGACTTTCTTGTATATATGCATTAAGCAGTCGATAACGAAATGCTTCAAGTCAATAGTTTAACATATTTAAGTTATCATATTTAAGTTAATTAACCTTCTTTAGCGTATTGAAGTTGATATAAAGCCATAACGACAGTACATTTGAAAGAATTCCGTTATCTTATATTTAGGTATAAAGTCGATTTTCTCGTATACACACATTTAGCAAGCGATACCGAAATGCTTCAAATCATTAGTTTAACATATTTAAGTTAATTAACCCTCTTTAACGTAATGAAGTTGATATCAAGGCATGGCGGCATAATGGCAATGCATTTAGAAAAATTCCGTAATCTTATATTTAGGTATAAAGTCGATCTTGTTGTAAACACACATTTAGCAATCGATATCGAGATGCTTCAACTCATTAGTTTAACATATTTAAGTTAATAAACCTTCTTTAACGAACTGAAGTTGGCATAAAGCCATTGGCGGCACAACGGCAGTGTATGTAAAAGAATTCCGTTATCTTATATTTAGGTATAAAGTCGATTGTGTTGTATATACAGATTTAGCAATCGATATCGAGATGCTTCCACTCATTAGCTTAACATATTTAAGTTAATTAAACTTCTTTAACGATCTGAAGTTGGCATATAGCCACGGCGGCACTACGGCAGTGCATGTAGAAGAATTCCGTAATCTTTTATTTAGGTATAAAGTCGATTTTCTTTTATATACACATTTAGATATCGACATCGAAATGCTTCAAATCATTAGTTTAACATATTAAGTTAATAAACGTTTTTTGGCTTACTGAAGTCTACATAAAGCCTTAACGGTATAACGGCAGTGCATTTAGAAGAATTCCGTAATGTTATAATTTTATAATTAGGTATAAATTCGATTTTCTTGTATATACACATTAAGCAAGCGATATCGAAATGCTTCAAATCATTAGTTTAACATATTTAAGTTAATTAACCTTCTTTAACGTATTGAAGTTGACATAAAGCCATGGCGGCATAACGACAGTACATTTGGAAGAATTCCGTGATCTTATATTTAGGCATAAAGTCGATTTTGTTGTATATACACATTTAGCAATCGATATCGAAATGCTTCAAATCATTAGTTTAACATATTTAAGTTAATAAACCTTCTTTAACTCACTGAAGTCTACATAGAGCCTTAACGGCATAACGGCAGTACATTTAGAAGAATTACGTAATTTTATATTTAGGTATAAATTCGACTTTCTTGTATATATACATTACGTATTTAGCAATCGATAACGAAATGCTTCAAGTCATTAGTTTAACATTTTTAAGTTAACATATTTAAGTTAATTAACCTTCTTTATCTTACTGAAGTTTACATAAAGCCATAACGGTATAACGGCAGTGTATTTGGAAGAATTCCGTAATCTTTTAGTTAGGTATTAAGTCGATTTACTTGTATAAACACATTTAGCAATCGATAACGAAATGCTTTAAGTCATTAGTTTAACATATTTAAGTTAATTAACCTTCTTCAACGATCTGAATTTGGCATATAGCCACGGCGGCATTACGGCAGTGCATGTAGAATAATTCCGTAATCTTTTATTTAGGTATAAAGTCGATTTTCTTTTATATACACATTTAGATATCGATATCGAAATGCTTCAAATCATAAGTTTAACATATTAAGTTAATAAACATTTTTTAGCTCACAGAAGTTTACATAAAGCCATAACGGTATAAAGACAGTGCACTTGGAAGAATTTCGTTATCTTATATTTAGGTGTATTTCGAATTTCTTGCATATACACATTTAGCAAGCGATATCGAAATGCTTCAAATCATTAGTTTAACATATTTAAGTTAATTAACCTTCTTTATCCTACTGAAGTTTACATAAAGCCATAACGGTATAACGGCAGTGCACTTGGAAGAATTCCGTAAGCTTATATTTAGGTATAAAATCGATTTTGTTGTATATACACATTTAGCAATCGATATGGAGATGCTTCAACTCATTAGCTTAATGGTATAACGGCAATGCATTTAGAAGAATTCCGTAAGCTTATATTTAGGTATAAAATCGATTTTGTTGTATATACACATTTAGCAATCGATATGGAGATGCTTCAACTCATTAGCTTAATGGTATAACGGCAATGCATTTAGAAGAATTCCGTTATCTTATATTTAGGTATATGGTCGATTTTCTTGTATATACACATTTAGCAATCGATAACGAAATGTTTCAAATCATTAGTTTAACATATTAAGTTAATAAAAATTTTTAGCTTACTGAAGTTTACATAAAGCCATAACGGTATAACGGCAGTGCACTTGGAAAAATTCCGTTATCTTATATATAGGTGTAATTCGATTTTCTTGTATACACACATTTAGATATCGATATCGAAATGCTTCAAATCATTAGTTTAACATATTTAAGTTAATTAACCTTCTTTATCCTACTGAAGTTTACATAAAGCATTTAACTTAATTAACCTTCTTTATCCTACTGAAATTTACATAAAGCCATAGCGGTATAACGGCAGTGCACTTGGAAGAATTCCGTAAGCTTATATTTAGGTATAAAATCGATTTTGTTGTATATACACATTTAGCAATCGATATGGAGATGCTTCAACTCATTAGCTTAATGGTATAACGGCAATGCATTTAGAAGAATTCCGTTATCTTATATTTAGGTATATGGTCGATTTTCTTGTATATACACATTTAGCAATCGATAACGAAATGCTTCAAGTCATTAGTTTAACATATTTAAGTTAATTAACCTTCTTTAACGCTCTGAATTTGGCATATAGCCACGGCGGCATTACGGCAGTGCATGTAGAAGAATTCCGTAATCTTTTATTTAGGTATAAAGTCGAATTTCTTCTGTATACACATTTAGATATCGATATCGAAATGCTTCAAATCATTAGATTAACATATTAAATGAATAAACATTTTTTAGCTGACTGAAGTTTACATAAAGCCTTAACGGTATAACGGCAGCGCATTTAGAAGAATTCCGTTATCTTATATTTAGGTATAAATTCGATTTTCTTGTATATATACATTTAGCAAGCGATATCGAAATGCTTCAAATCATTAGTTTAACATATTTAAGTTAATTAACCTTCTTTATCCTACTGAAGTTTACATAAAGCCACAACGGTAAAACGGCAGTGCATTTGGAAGAATTCCGTAATCTAATATTTAGGTATAAAGTCGATTTTGTTGTATATACACATTTAGAAATCGATATCGATATGCTTCGACTCATTAGCTTAACATATTTAAGTTAATAAACCTTCTTTAACGATCTGAGTTTGGCATATAGCCACGTCGGTATTACGGTAGTGCATTTAGAAGAATTCCGTAATCTTCTATTTAGGTATAAAGTCGATTTTCTTGTATTTACATATTAAGCCATCGATATCGAAATGCCTCAAATCAGTACTATAACATATTTAAGTTAATAAACCTTCTTTAACGAACTGAAGTTGGCATAAAGCCATGGCGGCATAACGGCAGTGCATGTAGAAGAATTCCGTTATCTTTTATTTAGGTATAAATTCGATTTTCTTGTACATATATACACATTTAGCTGGCGATATCGAAATGCTTCAAATCATTAGTTTATCGTATTTAAGTTAATTAACCTTCTTTTACGTATTGAAGTTGATATAAAGCCATGGCGGTTCCGTAATCTTATATTTAGGTATAAAGTCGATTTTGTTGTATATACACATTTAGCAAGCGATATCGAAATGCTTCAACTCATTAGTTTAACATATTTAAGTTCATAAACCTTCTTTAACGAACTGAAGTTGGCATAAAGCAATGGCGGCATAACGGCAGTAAATGTAGAAGAATTCCGTTATCTTATATTTAGGTATAAAGTCGATTTTCTTGTTTATACACATTTAGCAAGCGATATCGAAATGCTTCAAATCATTAGTTTAACATATTTAAGTAAATTAACCTTCTTTAACGTATTGAAGTTGATATAAAGCCATGGCGGCATAACGGCAGTGCACTTAGAAGAATTCCGTAATCTTATATTTAGGTATAGAGACGATTTTTTTGAATATACACATTTAGCAATCGATATCGATATGCTTCAACTCATTAGTTTAACATATTTAAGTTAATAAACCTTTTTTAACGAACTGAAGTTGGAATAAAGCCATGGCGGCATCACGGCAGTGCATGTAGAAGAATTCCGTTATCTTATATTTAGGTATAAAGTCGATTTTGTTGTATATACACATTTAGCAATCGATATCGAGATACTTCAACTCATTAGCTTAACATATTTAAGTTAATAAATGTTCTTTAACGATCTGAAGTTGGCATATAGCCACGGCGGCATTACGGCAGTGCATTTAGAAGAATCCCGTTATCTTATATTTAGGTATAAATTCGATTTTCTTGTATATACACATTTAGCAAGCGATATCGAAATGCTTCAAATCATTAGTTTAACATATTTAAGTTAATTAACCTCTTTTAACGTATTGAAGTTGATATAAAGCCATGGCGTTATATTTTTATATTTAGGTATAAAGTCAATTTTCTAGCATTTACACATTTAGCAATCGATATCGAAATGCTTAAAACCATTAGTTTAACATATTTAAAATAATTAAGCTTCTTTAGCGTAATGAAGGTGATATAACGCCATGGCGGCATAACGACAGTACCTGTGGAAGAATTCCGTAATCTTATATTTAGGTATAAAGTCGATTTTCTTGTATATATACATTTCGCAATCGATATCGAAATGCTTCAAATCATGAGTTTAACATATTTAAGTAAATTAATCCTCTTTTTCTTACTGAAGTCTACAAAAGCCTTAACGGCATAGCGGCAGTGCATTTGAAAGAGTTCCGTAATCTTATATTTATGTATTAAGTCGGTTTTGTTGTATATACGCATTTAGCAATCGTAATCGAAATGCTTCAAATC
Organism: Bactrocera correcta; assembly: GCA_027475135.1. Taxonomy (NCBI): domain Eukaryota; kingdom Metazoa; phylum Arthropoda; class Insecta; order Diptera; family Tephritidae; genus Bactrocera; species Bactrocera correcta. Next base: position 10,437 of record JAPZAG010001298.1, on the reverse strand, counting down.
ATGAGTTTAACATATTTAAGATAATTAACCCTCATTATGTTACTGAAATCTACAAAAGCGTTAACGGCATAACGGCAGTGCATTTAGAAGAATTCCGTAATCCTCTATTTAGGTATATAGTCGATTTTTTTGTATATACTCATTTAGCAATCCATATCGAAATGCTTCGAATCATTAGTTTAACATATTTAAGTTTATTAACCCTCTTTATATTACTGAAGTCTACAAAAGCCTTAACGGCATAACGGCAGTGCGTTTCGAAGAATTCCGTAATCTTATATTTAGGTATAAAGTCGATTTTCTTGTATATACACATTTTTCAATCGATATCGAAATGCTTCAAATCATTAGTTTAACAGATTTAAGTTAATTAACCTTCTTTAACGTATTGAAGTTTATATAAAGCCATGGCGGCATAACGGCAGTGCATTCAGAAGAATTCCGTAATCTTATATTTAGGTATAAAGTCGATTTTCTTGTATATACACATTTAGCAATCGATATCGAAATGCCTCAAATCATTAGTTTAACAGATTTAAGTTAATTAACCCTCTTTATATTACTGAAGTCTACAAAAGCCTTAACGGCATAACGGCAGTGCGTTTCGAAGAATTCCGTAATCTTATATTTAGGTATAAAGTCGATTTTCTTGTATATACTAATTTAGCAATCGATATCGAAATGCTTCAAATCATTAGTTTAACATATTTAAGTTAATTAACCTTCTTTAACGTAATGAAGGTGATATAAAGCCATGGCAGCATAACGACAGTGCATCTAGAAGAATTTCGTAATTTCATATTTAGGAGTATAGTCGATTTTCTTGTATATACGCATTTAGCAATCGATATCGAAAATCTTTAAATCATTAGTTTAACATATTTAAGTTAATTAACCTTCCTTAACGTAATGAAGGTAATATAAAGCCATAACAGTATAACGGCAGTGCATTTGGAAGAATTCCGTAATCTTATATTTAGGTATAAAGTCGATTTTCTTGTATATACGCATTTAGCAATCGATATCGAAAATCTTTAAGTCATTAGTTTAACATATTTAAGTTAATTAACCTTCTTTAACGTATTGAAGTTGATATAAAGCCATGGCGGCATAACGACAGTACATTTGTAAGAATTCCGTAGTCTTATATTTAGGTATAAAGTCGATTTTCTTGTATATATGCATTAAGCAATCGATATCGAAATGCTTCAAATAACTGGTTTAACATATTTAAGTTAATAAACCTTCTTTAACGAACTGAACATAGATCCATAACGGCATAACGGCAGTGCATTTAGAAGAATTCCGTTATCTTATATTAATGTATAAAGTCGATTTTCTTGCATATACACATTTAGCAATCGACTTCGAAATGCTTCAAATCTTTAGTTTAACATATTTAAGTTCATTAGCCTTCTTTAACGTAATCAAGGTGATATAAACCATGCCGGCATAACGACAGTACATTTGGAAGTATTCCGTAACCTTATGTTTAGATATAAATTCGATTTTCTTTTATATACACATTTAACAATCGATATCGACATGCTTCAAATCATAAGTTTAACATATTAAAGTTAATAAACCTTCTTTAACGAACGGAAGTTGGCATAAAGCCATGACGGCATAACGGCAGTGCATTTAGAAGAATTTCGTTATCTTATATTTAGGTATAAAGTCGATTTTCTTGTATATACACATTTTTCAATCGATATCGAAATGCTTCAAATCATTAGTTTAACAAATTAAAGTTAATAAACCTTCTTTAACGAACGGAAGTTGGCTTAAAACCTTGGCGGCATAACGGCAGTGCATTTAGAAGAATTCCGTAATCTTATATTTAGGTATAAAGTCGATTTTCTTGTATATACACATTTTTCAATCGATATCGAAATGCTTCAAATCATTAGTTTAACAGATTTAAGTTAATTAACCTTCTTTAACGTATTGAAGTTTATATAAAGCCATGGCGGCATAACGGCAGTGCATTCAGAAGAATTCCGTAATCTTATATTTAGGTATAAAGTCGATTTTCTTGTATATACACATTTAGCAATCGATATCGAAATGCCTCAAATCATTAGTTTAACAGATTTAAGTTAATTAACCTTCTTTAACGTATTGAAGTCTATATAAAGCCATGGCGGCATAACGGCAGTGCATTCAGAAGAATTCCGTAATCTTATATTTAGGTATAAAGTCGATTTTCTTGTATATACACAATTAGCAATCGATATCGATATGCTTCAAATCATTAGTTTAACATATTTAAGTTAATTAACCCTCTCTATCTTACTGAATTCTACATTAAGCCTTAACGGCATAACGGCAGTGCATTTAAAAGAATTCCGTTATCCTATATTTAGGTATAAAGTCGATTTTGTTGTATATACACATTTAGCAAGCGATATCGAAATGCTTCAACTCATTAGTTTAACATATTTAAGTTAATAAACCTTCTTTAACGAACTGAAGTGTGCATAAAGCCATGGCGGCATAACGGCAGTGCATTTAGAAGAACTTCGTAATCTTATATTGAGGTATAAAGTCGATTTTCTTGTATATACACATTTAGCAAGCGATATCGAAATGCCTCAAATCATTAGTTTAACATATTTAAGTTAATTAACCCTCTCTATCTTACTGAATTCTACATTAAGCGTTAACGGCATAACGGCAGTGCATTTTAAAGAATTCCGTTATCTTATATTTAGGTATAAAGTCGATTTTGTTGTATATACACATTTAGCAAGCGATATCGAAATGCTTCAACTCATTAGTTTAACATATTTAAGTTAATAAACCTTCTTTAACGTATTGAAGTTGATATAAAGCCATGGCGGCATAACGGCAGTGCATTTAGAAGAACTCCGCAATCTTATATTTAGGTATAAAGTCGATTTTCTTGTATATACACATTTAGCAAGCGATATCGAGATGCTTCAATTCATTAGTTTAACAGATTTAAGTTAATTAACCTTATTTAACGTATTGAAGTTGATATAAAGCCATGGCGGTATAACGGCAGTGCATTCAGAAGAATTCCGTAATCTTATATTTCGGTATAAAGTCGATTTTGTTGTATATACACACTTAGCAAGCAATATCGACATGCCTCAACTCATTAGTTTAACATATTTAAGTTAATAAACCTTTTTTAACGAACTGAAGTTGGAATAAAGCCATGGCGGCATAACGGAAGTGCATTTAGAAGAATTCCGTTATCTTATATTTAGGTATAAAGTCGATTTTGTTGTATATACACATTTAGCAATCGATATCGAGATGCTTCAACTCATTAGGTTAACATATTTAAGTTAATAAACCTTCTTTAACGATCTGAAATTGGCATATAGCCACGGCGGCATTACGGCAGTGTATGTAGAAGAATTCCGTAATCGTATATTTAGGTATAAAGTCGATTTTCTTGTATATACACATTTAGCAGGCGATATCGAAATGCTTCAAACCATTAGTTTATCATATTTGAGTTAATTAACCTTCTTTAACGTACTGAAGTTGATATAAAGCCATGGCGGCATAACGGCAGTGCATTTAGAAGAATTCCGTAATGTTATAATTTTATATTTAGGTATAAAGTCGATTTTCTTGCATTTACACATTTAGCAATCGATATCGAAATGCTTCAAACCATTAGTATAACATATTTAAAATAATTAACCTTCTTTAGCGTAATGAAGGTGATATAAAGCCATGGCGGCATAACGACAGTACCTGTGGTAGAATTCCGTAATCTTATATTTAGGTATAAAGTCGATTTTCTTGTATATACACATTTTTCAATCGATATCGAAATGCTTCAAATCATTAGTTTAACAGATTTAAGTTAATTAACCTTCTTTAACGTATTGAAGTTGATATAAAGCCATGGCGGCATAACGGCAGTGCATTCAGAAGAATTCCGTAATCTTATATTTAGGTATAAAGTCGATTTTCTTGTATATACACATTTAGCAATCGATATCGAAATGCCTCAAATCATTAGTTTAACAGATTTAAGTTAATTAACCTTCTTTAACGTATTGAAGTCTATATAAAGCCATGGCGGGATAACGGCAGTGCATTCAGAAGAATTCCGTAATCTTATATTTAGGTATAAAGTCGATTTTCTTGTATATACACATTTAGCAATCGATATCGATATGCTTCAAATCATTAGTTTAACATATTTAAGTTAATTAACCCTCTCTATCTTACTGAATTCTACATTAAGCCTTAACGGCATAACGGCAGTGCATTTAAAAGAATTCCGTTATCCTATATTTAGGTATAAAGTCGATTTTGTTGTATATACACATTTAGCAAGCGATATCGAAATGCTTCAACTCATTAGTTTAACATATTTAAGTTAATAAACCTTCTTTAACGAACTGAAGTGTGCATAAAGCCATGGCGGCATAACGGCAGTGCATTTAGAAGAACTTCGTACTCTTATATTGAGGTATAAAGTCGATTTTCTTGTATATACACATTTAGCAAGCGATATCGAAATGCCTCAAATCATTAGTTTAACATATTTAAGTTAATTAAACCTCTCTATCTTACTGAATTCTACATTAAGCGTTAACGGCATAACGGCAGTGCATTTTAAAGAATTCCGTTATCTTATATTTAGGTATAAAGTCGACTTTGTTGTATATACACATTTAGCAAGCGATATCGAAATGCTTCAACTCATTAGTTTAACATATTTAAGTTAATAAACCTTCTTTAACGTATTGAAGTTGATATAAAGCCATGGCGGCATAACGGCAGTGCATTTAGAAGAACTCCGCAATCTTATATTTAGGTATAAAGTCGATTTTCTTGTATATACACATTTAGCAAGCGATATCGAGATGCTTCAAATCATTAGTTTAACAGATTTAAGTTAATTAACCTTCTTTAACGTATTGAAGTTGATACAAAGCCATGGCGGTATAACGGCAGTGCATTCAGAAGAATTCCGTAATCTTATATTTAGGTATAAAGTCGATTTTGTTGTATATACACACTTAGCAAGCAATATCGACATGCCTCAACTCATTAGTTTAACATATTTATGTTAATAAACCTTTTTTAACGAACTGAAGTTGGAATAAAGCCATGGCGGCATAACGGAAGTGCATTTAGAAGAATTCCGTTATCTTATATTTAGGTATAAAGTCGATTTTGTTGTATATACACATTTAGCAATCGATATCGAGATGCTTCAACTCATTAGGTTAACATATTTAAGTTAATAAACCTTCTTTAACGATCTGAAGTTGGCATATAGCCACGGCGGCATTACGGCAGTGTATGTAGAAGAATTCCGTAATCTTATATTTAGGTATAAAGTCGATTTTCTTGTATATACACATTTAGCAGGCGATATCGAAATGCTTCAAACCACTAGTTTATCATATTTGAGTTAATTAACCTTCTTTAACGTACTGAAGTTGATATAAAGCCATGGCGGCATAACGGCAGTGCATTTAGAAGAATTCCGTAATGTTATAATTTTATATTTAGGTATAAAGTCGATTTTCTTGCATTTACACATTTAGCAATCCATATCGAAATGCTTCAAACCATTAGTATAACATATTTAAAATAATTAACCTTCTTTAGCGTAATGAAGGTGATATAAAGCCATGGCGGCATAACGACAGTACCTGTGGTAGAATTCCGTAATCTTATATTTAGGTATAAAGTCGATTTTCTTGTATATATACATTTAGCAATCGATATCGAAATGCTTCAAATCATTAGTTTATCATATTTAAGTTAATTAACCTTATTTATCTTACTGAAGTTCACATAAAGCCATAACGGTATAACGGCAGTGCATTTGGAAGAATTCCGTAATCTTATATTTAGGTATAAAGTCGATTTTCTTGTATATATATATATTTCGCAATCGATATCGAGATGCTTCAACTCATTAGTTTAACATATTTAAGTTAATAAACCTTCTTAAACGAACTGAAGTGTGCATAAAGCCATGGCGGCATAACGGCAGTGCATGTAGAAGAATTCTGTTAGCTTATATTTAGGTATAAAGTCGATTTTCTTGTATATACACATTTAGCAATCGATATCGAGATGCTTCAAATCATTAGTTTAACATATATAAGTTAATTAGCCTTCTTTAACGTAATAAAGGTGATATAAAGCCATGGCGGCATAACGACAGTACATTTGGAGGTATTCCGTAATCTTATGTTTAGATATAAATTCGATTTTCTTTTATATACACATTTAGCAAGCGATATCGAAATGCTTCAAATCATTAGTTTACCAAATTTAAGTTAATTAACCTTCTTTAACGTATTGAAGTTGATATAAAGCCATGGCGGCATAACGACAGTACATTTGGAAGAATTCCGTAGTCTTATATTTAGGTATAAAGTCGATTTTCTTGTACATATGCATTAAGCAATCGATATCGATATGCTTCATATAACTGGTTTAACATATTTAAGTTAATAAACCTCCCTTAACGAACTGAACATAAATCCATAACGGCATAACGGCAGTGCATTTAGAAGAATTCCGTTAATTTATATTTAGGTATAAAGTCGATTTTCTTGTATATACACATTTTGCAATCGATATCGAAATGCTTTAGATCATTAGTTTAACATATTTAAGTTAATAAACCTTCTTTAACGAACGGAAGTTGGCTTAAAACCTTGGCGGCATAACGGCAGTACATTTATTAAAATTCCGTAATCTTATATTTATGTATAAAGTCGATTTTCTAATATATACACATTTAGCAATCGTTATCGAAATGCCTCAAATCATTAGTTTATCATATTAAATTAATTAATATTCTTTAACGAACGGAAGTTGGCGTAAAGCCATGGCGGCATAACGGCAGTGCATTTAGAAGATTTCCGTAATCTTATATATCGGTATAAAGTCGATTTTCTTGCATATACACATTTAGCAATCGATATCGATATGCTTCAAATCATTAGTTTAACACATTTAAGTTAATTAACCTTTTTTAACGTATTTAAGTTGATATAAAGCCATGGCGGCATAACGACAGTGCATTTAGAAGAATTCCGTTATCTTATATTTAGGTATAAAGTCGATTTTCTTGTATATATACATTTTGCAATCGATATCAAAATACTTCAAATGACTGGTTTAGCATATTTAAGTTAATTAACCTTCTTTATCTTACTGAAGTTTACATAAAGCCATAACGACATAACGGCAGTATATGTGGCAGAATTCCGTAATCTTATATTTAGGTATAAAGTCGATTTTGTTGTACATACACATTTAGCAATCGATATCGAAATGCCTTAAATCATTAGTTTAGCATATTTAAGCAAATTAACCTTCTTTAACGTACTGAAATTTATTTAAAGCCATAACGGCATTAACGGCAGTGTATTTCGAAGAATTCCGTAATCTTATATTTAGATATAAAGCCAAATTTGTTGTATATACGCATTTAGCAATCGATATCGAAATTCTTCAAATCATTAGTTTAACATATTTAAAATAATTAATTTTCTTTAACGTAATGAAGGTGATATAAAGCCATGGCGGCCTAACGACAGGGCATTTAGAAGAATTCCGTAATCTTATATTTAGGTATAAATTCGTTTTTGTTGAATATACGCATTTAGCAATCGATATCGAAATGCTTCAAATAACTGGTTTAGCATATTTAGGTTAATTAACCTTCTGTATCTTACTGAAGTTTACATAAAGCCATAACGGCATAACGGCAGTATATTTGGGTGATTTCCGTAAGCTTTTATTTAGGTATAAAATCGATTTTCTTGTACATACACATTTAGCAATCGATATCGAAATGCTCAAATCATTAGTTTAACATACTTAAGTTAATTAACCTTCTTTAACGTATTGAAGTTGATATAAAGCCATGGCGGCATAACGGCAGTGCATTTAGAAGAATTCCGTAGTCTTATATTTAGGTATAAAGTCGGTTTTCTTGTATTTACACATTTAGCAATCGATAACGAAATGCCTCAAATCATTAGTTTAACATACTTAAGTAAATTAACCTTCTTCATCTTACTGAAGTTTACATAAAGCCATAACGGTATAACGGCAGTGCATTTGGATGAATTCCGTATTCTTATATTTAGGTATAAAGTCGATTTTCTTGTATTTACATATTTAGCAATCGATATCGAAATGCTTCAAATCATTAGTTTAACATATTTAAGTTAATTAACCTTCTTTAACGTATTGAAGTTGATATAAAGCCATGGCGGCATAACGGCAGTGCATGTAGACAAATTCCGTTATCTTATATTTAGGTATAAATTTGATTTTCTTGTGTGTACACATTTAGCAAGCGATATCGAAATGCTTCAAATCATTAGCTTAAAAAATTTAAGTTAATTAACCTTCTTTAACGTATTGAAGTGTATATAAAGCGATGGCGGCATAACGGCAGTGCATTTAGAAGAATTCCGTAGTCTTATATTTAGGTATAAAGTCGGTTTTCTTGTATTTACACATTTAGCAATCGGAAACGAAATGCCTCAAATCATTAGTTTAACATACTTAAGTAAATTAACCTTCTTCATCTTACTGAATTTTACATAAAGCCATAACGGTATAACGGCAGTGCATTTGTATGAATTCCGTAATCTTATATTAAGGTAAAAAGTCGATTTTGGTGTATATACACATTTAGCAATCGATATCGAAATGCTTCGTCTCATAAGTTTAACATATTTAAGTTAATAAACCTTCTTTAGCGATCTGAAGTTGGCATATAGCCATGGCGGCATAACGGCAGTGCATGTAGAAGAATTCCGTAATCTCATATTTAGGTATAAAGTCGATTTTCGTGTACATACACATTTAGCTATCGATATCGAAATGCTTCAAATCATTAGTTTAACATATTAAGATAATAAACGCTTTTTAGCTTACTGAAGTCTACATAAAGCCTTAACGGTATAACGCCAGTGCATTTAGAAGAATTCCGTAAAGTTATATTTTATTTTTGGGTACAAGGTCGTTTTGCTTTCATTTACACATTTAGCTTTCGATATCGGAATGCTTCAAACCATTAGTTTAACATTTTTAAAATAATTAACCTTCTTTAACGTATTGAAGTTGATGCAAAGCCATGGCGGCTTAACGACAGTACATTTGGAAGAATTCCCTAATCTTATATTTAGGTATAAAGTCGATTTTGTTGTATATAGACATTTAGCAAACGATATCGAAATGCTTCAAATAACTGGTTTAACATATTTAAGTAAATAAACCTTCTTTAACGCACTGAAGTCTACATAAAGCCTTAACGGTATAATTGCACTGCATTTAGAAGAACTCCGTTATCATATATTTAGGTATAAATTCGACTTTCTTGTATATACTCATTTAACAAGCGATATCGAAATGCTTCATATCATTAGTTTAACATACTTAAGTTAATTAACCTTCTTTAACGTACTGAAGTTGATATAAAGCCATAACGACAGTACATTTGGAAGAATTCCGTAACCTTATGTTTAGGTATAAATTCGATTTTCTTGTAAATACACATTTAGCAAGCGATATCGAAATGCTTCAAATCATTAGTTTAACATATTTAAGTTAATTAACCTTCTTCAACGTATTGAAGTTGATATAAAGCCATACGGGCAGTGCATTTGGAAGAATTCCGTAATCTTATATTTAGGTATAAAGTCAATTTTCTTGTATATACACATTTTGCAATCGATATCGAAAGGCTTCAAATAACTGGTTTAGCATATTTAAGTTAATTAACCTTCTTTATCTTACTGAAGTTTACATAAAGCCATAACGGTATAACGGCAGTGCATTTGGAAGAATTCCGTAATCTTATATTTAGGTATAAAGTCGATTTTGTTGTACATACACATTTAGCAATCGATATCGAAATGCTTCAAATCATTAGTTTTACATATTTAAGTTAATAAATCTTCTTTAACGTACTGAAGTTGGCTTAAAGGCGGCATAACGACAGTGCATTTTGAAGAATTCCGTAATCTTATATTTAGGTATTAAGTCGATTTTCTTGTATATACACATTTAGCTATCGATATCGAAATGCTTCAAATCATTAGTTTTACATATTTAAGTTAATTAACCTTCTTTAACGTATTGTAGTTGATATAAAGCCATGGCGGCATAACGATAGTACATTTGGAAGAATTCCGAAAGTCTTATATTTATGAAATAAAGTCGATTTTCTTGTATATACACATTTAGCGATCGATATCGAATGCTTCAATATTAGTTTAACATATTTAAGTTAATAAACCTTCTTTAACGATCTGAAGTTGACATAAAGCCATGGCGGCATAACGGCAGTGCTTTTTGAAGAATTCCGAAATCTTATATTTAGGTATAAAGTCGATTTTTTTGTATTTACACTTTTAGCAATCGATACGAAATGCTCAAATAATGGTTTACATT
>JAPZAG010001296.1:0-34921 GCA_027475135.1 Bactrocera correcta | reverse complement strand
AATGTGTATATACAAGAAAATCGACTTTATACCTAAATATAAGATTACGGAATTCTTCTAAATGCACTGCCGTTATACCGTTAAGGCTTTATGTAGACTTCAGTAAGCTAAAAAATGTTTATTAACTTATAATGTTAAACAAATGATTTGAAGCATTTCGATATCGATAGCTCAATGTGTATATACAAGAAGATCGAATTTATACCTAAATATAAGATAACGGAATTCTTCTACATCCACTGCCGTTATGCCAACTTCAGATCGTTAAAGAAGGTTTATTAACTTAAATATGTTAAACTAATGAGTTGAAGCATTTCGATATCGATTGCTAAATGTGTATATACAAGAAAATCGATTTTATACGTAAATAAAAGGTTACGGAATTCACCCAAATATACTGCCGTTATGCCGTAATGGCTTTATTTAAACTTCAGTACGATAAAAAAGGTTAATTAACATAAATATGCTAAACCAGTTATTTGTAGATTTTCGATATCGATTGCTAAATATGTAAATCCAAGAAAATCGACTACATACCCAAATATAAGATTACGGAATTCTTCTACATGCACTGCCGTTATGGCGCCATGGCTTTATGTTAACTTCAGGCGCTAAAGAAGCTTTATTAACTTAAACATGTTAAATTAATGATTTGAAGCATTTCGATATCGGTTGCTAACTGAGTATATACAAGAAAATCGAACTCATACCTAAATATAAGATTACGTAATTCTTCTAAATGCACTGCCGTTATGCCGTTATGGCTTTATATTAACTTCAGTTCGTTAAAGAAGGTTTATTAACTTAAGTATGTTAAACCAGTTATTTGAAGCATTTCGATATCGACTGCTTAATGCATATATACAAGAAAATCGACTTTATACCTAAATATAAGACTACAGAATTCTTCTAAATGTACTGCCGTTATGCCGCCATGGCTCCTTATCAACTTCAATACGTTAAACAAGGTTAATTAACTTAAATATGTTAAACTAAAGATTTGAAGCATTTCGATATCGCTTGCTAAATGTGTATATACAAGAAAATCGACTTTATACCTAAAATTAAAATTATAACATTACGGAATTCTTCTAAATGCACTGCCGTTATACCGTTAAGGCTTTATGTAGACTTCAGTAAGCTAAAAAATGTTTATTAACTTAATATGTTAAACTAATGATTTGATGCATCTCGATATAGATATCTAAATGTGTATATAAAAGAAAATCGACTTTATACGTGAATATAAGATTACGGAATTCTTCCAAATGCACTGCCGTTATGGCTTTATATCAACTTCAATACGTTAAGGAAGGTTAATTAACTTAAATATGTTATACTAATGATTTGAAGCATTTTGATATCGCTTGCTAAATGAGTATATACAAGAAAGTCGAATTTATACCTAAATATAAGATAACAGAATTCTTCTAAATGCAGTGCAGTTATACCGTTAAGGCTTTATTTAGACTTCAGTGCGTTAAAGAAGTTTTATTAACTTAAATATGTTAAACTAATGATTTGAAGCATTTCGATATCGATTGCTTAATGTGTATATACAAGAAAATCGACTTTATACCTAAATATAAGATTACGGAATTCTTCTACATGCACTGTCGTTATGCCGCCATGGCTTTATATCAACTTCAATACGTTAAAGATGGTTAATTAACTTAAATATGTTAATTTAATGATTTGAAGCATTTTGATATCGACTGCTAAATGTGTAAATGAAAGAAAATCGACTTTACACCTAAATATAAGATTACGGAATTTTTCTAAATGCACTGCCGTTATGCCGCCATGGCTTTATATCAACTTCAATACGTTAAAGAAGGTTAATTAACTTAAATATGATAAACTAATGATTTGAAGCATTTCGATATCGCTTGCTAAATGTGTATATACAACAAAATCGACTTTATACCTAAATATAAGATAACGGAATTCTTCTACATGCACTGCCGTCATGCCGCCATGGCTTTATGCAGACTTCAGTTCGTTAAAGAAGGTTTATTAACTTAAATATGTTAAACTAATGAGTCGAAGCATCTCGATATCGATTGCTAAATGTGTATATACAACAAAATCGACTTTATACCTAAATATTAGATTACGGAATTCTTCCAAATGCACTGCCGTTATACCGTTATGGCTTTATGTAAACTTCAGTAGGATAAAGAAGGTTATTTAACTTAAATATGTTAAACTAATGATTTGAAGCATTTCGATATCGCTTGCTAAATGTGTATATACAAGAAAATCGGCTTTATACCTAAATATAAGATAACGGAATTCTTCTACATGCACTGCCGTTATGCCGCCATGGCTTTATGCCAACTTCAGTTCGTTAAAGAAGGTTTATTAACTTAAATATGTTAAACTAATGAGTTGAAGCATTTCGATATCGCCTGCTAAATGTGCATATACTTTATACCTAAATATAAGATAACGGAATTCTTTAAATGCACTGCCGTTATGCCGTTAAGGCTTTTTGTAGACTTCAGTGCGTTAAAGAACGTTTGGTAACTTAAATATGTTAAACTAATAATTTGAAGCATTTCGATATCGGCTGCTTAATATGTAAATACAAGAAAATCGACTTTATACCTAAACAGAAGTTTACGGAATTCTTCTGAATGCACTGCAGTTATACCGTTAAGGCTTTATGTAGACTTCAGTGCGTTAAAGAACGTTTATTAACTTAAATATGTTAAACTAATATTTTGAAGCATTTCGATATCGATTGCTAAATGTGTATATACAAGAAAATCGACTTTATACCTAAATATAAGATAACGGAATTCTTCTACATGCACTGCCGTTATGCCGCCATGGCTTTATGCCAACTTCAGTTCGTTAAAGAAGGTATAACAACTTAAATATGTTAAACTAATGACTTGAAGCATTTCGTTATCGATTGCTAAATAAGTAAATACAACAAAATCGACTTTATAACTAAATATAAGATTACGGAACTCTTCCAAATGCATTGCCGTTATGCCGTTAAGGCTTTTGTAGACTTCAGTAAGACAAAGAGGATTAATTAACTTAAATATGTTAAACTTATGATTTGAAGCATTTCCATATCGATTGCGAAATGTGTATATACAAGAAAATCGACTTAATACCTAAATATAAGATTACAGAATTCTTCCAAATGTATTTTCTTTAAGCCACCATGGCTTTGTATCACCTTCAATACGTTAAAAAAGGTTAATTTTTCGAAATATGTTAAACTAATTGTGTGAAGCATTTCGATATCGATTGCTAAATGTGCAAATACAAGAAAATCGACTTTATACCTAAATATAAAATTATAACATTACGGAATTCTTCTAAATGCACTGCCGCTATACCGTTACGGCTTTATGTAGACTTCAATAAGCTAAGAAATGTTTATTAACTTAATATGTTAAACAAATGATTTGAAGCATTTCGATATCGATTGAAAAATGGGTATATACAAGAAAATCGACTTTATACCTAATATAAGATTACGGAATTCCTCTACATCCACTGCCGTTATGCCAGCTTCAGATCGCTAAAGAAGCTTTATTAACTTAAATATGTTAAACTAATAAATTGAAACATTTCGATGTCGACTGCTAAATGCGTATATACAAAAAAATCGACTTAATACCTAAATATAAGATTACGGAACTCTTCCAAATGCACTGCCGTTATGCCGTTAAGGCTTTTGTAGACTTCAGTAAGATAAAGAGGATTAATTTACTTAAATATGTTAAACTAATGGTTTGAGGCATTTCAATATCGACTGCTAAATGTGTAAATACAAGAAAATCGACTATATACTTAAATATAAGATTACGGAATTCTTCTACATGCACTGTCGTTATGCCGCCATGGCTTTATATCACCTTCATTACGTTAAAGAAAGTTAATTAACTTTAATATGTTAAACTAATGATTGGAAGCATTTCGATATCGATATCTAAATGTGTATATAAAAGAAAATCGAACTTATACCTAAATAAAAGATTACGGAATTCTTCTACATGCACTGCCGTTATACCGCCGTGGCTGTGTGCCAAATTCAGATCATTAAAGAAGGTTCATTACTTAAATATGTTAAGCTAATGAGTTGAAGCATCTCGATATCGATAGCTAATTGTGTATATACAACAAAATCGACTTTATTACCTAAATATAAGATTACGGAATTCTTCCAAATGCACTGCCGTTATACCGCTATGGCTTTATGTAAACTTCAGTAGGATAAAGAAGGTTAATTAACTTAAATATGTTAAACTAATGATTTGAAGCATTTCGATATCGATTGCTAAATGTGTATATACAAGAAAATCGACTTTATGTCTAAATATAAGATAACGGAATTCTTCTAAATGCACTGCCGTTATACCGTTAAGGCTTTATGTAGACTTCAGTAAGCTAAAAAATGTTTATTAATTCAATATGTTAAACTAATGATTTGAAGCATTTCGATATCGATATCTAAATGTGTATATAAAAGAAAATCGAACTTATACCTAAATAAAAGATTACGGAATTCTTCTACATGCACTGCCGTTATACCGCCGTAGCTGTGTGCCAAATTCAGATCGTTAAAGAAGGTTCATTAACTTAAATATGTTAAGCTAATGAGCTGAAGCATCTCGATATCGATTGCTTAATGTGTATATACAACAAAATCGACTTTATACCTAAATATAAGGTTGCGGAATTCTTCCAAATGCACTGCCGTTATACCGCTATGGCTTTATGTAAACTTCAGTAGGATAAAGAAGGTTAATTAACTTAAATATGTTAAACAAATGATTTGAAGCATTTCGATATCGCTTGCTAAATGTGTATATACAAGAAAATCGAATTTATACCTAAATATAAGATAACGGAATTCCTCTAAATGCGCTGCCGTTATACCGTTAAGGCTTTATGTAAACTTCAGTAAGCTAAAAAATGTTTATTAATTTAATATATTAAACTCATGAGTTGAAGCATCTCGATATCGATTGCTAAATGTGTATATACAACAAAATCGACTTTATTCCTAAATACAAGATTACGGAATTCTTCCAAATGCACTGCCGTTATACCGTTATGGCTTTATGTAAACTTCAGTAAAATAAAGAAGGTTAATTAACTTACATATGTTTAACTAATGATTTGAAGCATTTCGTTATCGATTGCTAAATGTGTATATAAAAGAAAATCGACTTTATACCTAAATAAAAGATTACGGAATTCTTCTAATTGCACTGCCGTAATGCCGCCGTGGCTATATGCCAAATGAAGATCGTTGAAGAAGGTTAATTAACTAAAATATGTTAAACTAATGACTTGAAGCATTTCGTTGTCGGTTGCTAAATGTGTATATACAAGAAAATCGACTTTATGCCTAAATATAAGATAACGTAATTCTTCTAAATGCACTGCCGTTATACCGTTAGACTTCAGTTAGCTAAAAAATGTAACTTAATATGTTAAACTAATGAGTTGAAGCATCTCCATATCGATTGCTAAATGTGTATATACAACAAAATCGACTTCATACTTAAATATAAGATAACGGAATTCCTCTAAATGCGCTGCCGTTATACCGTTAAGGCTTTATGTAGACTTCAGTAAGCTAAAAAATGTTTATTAATTTAATATATTAAACTCATGAGTTGAAGCATCTCGATATCGATTGCTAAATGTGTATATACAACAAAATCGACTTTATTCCTAAATACAAGATTACGGAATTCTTCCAAATGCACTGCCGTTATACCGTTATGGCTTTATGTAAACTTCAGTAAAATAAAGAAGGTTAATTAACTTACATATGTTTAACTAATGATTTGAAGCATTTCGTTATCGATTGCTAAATGTGTATATAAAAGAAAATCGACTTTATACCTAAATAAAAGATTACGGAATTCTTCTAATTGCACTGCCGTAATGCCGCCGTGGCTATATGCCAAATGAAGATCGTTGAAGAAGGTTAATTAACTTAAATATGTTAAACTAATGACTTGAAGCATTTCGTTGTCGGTTGCTAAATGTGTATATACAAGAAAATCGACTTTATGCCTAAATATAAGATAACGGAATTCTTCTAAATGCACTGCGGTTATACCGTTAAGGCTTTATGTAGACTTCAGTAAGCTAAAAAATATTTATTAACTTAATATGTTAAACTCATGAGTTGAAGCATCTCGATATCGATTGCTAAATGTGTATATACAACAAAATCGACTTTATTCCTAAATACAAGATTACGGAATTCTTCCAAATGCACTGCCGTTATACCGTTATGGCTTTATGTAAACTTCAGTAAAATAAAGAAGGTTAATTAACTTACATATGTTTAACTAATGATTTGAAGCATTTCGTTATCGATTGCTAAATGTGTATATAAAAGAAAATCGACTTTATACCTAAATAAAAGATTACGGAATTCTTCTAATTGCACTGCCGTTATTCCGCCAAGGCTTTATATAAACTTCAATACGTTAAAGAAGGTTAATTAACTTAAATGTGTTAAACTAATGATTTGAAGCAATTCGATATCGCTTGCTAAATGCGTATATACAAGAAAATCGAATTTATACCTAAATATAAGATAACGGAATTCTTCTAAACGCACTGCCTTTATGCCTTTAAGGCTTTATGTAGACTTCAGTAAAATAAAGAAGGTTAATTAACTTACATATGTTAAATTAATGATTTGAAGCATTTCGATATCGATTGCTGAATGTTGATATACAAGAAAATCGAATTCATACCTAAATATAAGATTACGTAATTCTTCCAAATGTACTGTCGTTATGCCGCCATGGCTCTTTATCAACTTTAATACGTTAAAGAAGGTTAATTAACTTAAATTTGTTAAACTAATGATTTGAAGCATTTCGATATCGCTTGCTAAATGTGTATATACAAGAAAATCGAATTTATACCTAAATATAAGATAACGGAATTCTTCTAAATGCACAGCCGTTATGCCGTTAAGGCTTTATGTAGACTTCAGTTCGTTAAAGATGGTTTATTAACTTAAATATGTTAAACTAATGATTTGAAGCATTTCGATATCGATTGCTAAATGTGTATATACAAGAAATTCGACTTTCTGCTTAAATATAAGATTACGGAATTCTTCAAAATGTACTGTCGTTATGCCGCTATGGCTTTATGTCAACTTCAATACGTTAAAGAAGGTTAATTAACTTAAATATGTTAAACTAATGATTTGAAGCATTTTGATATCGACTGCTAAATGTGTAAATGCAAGAAAATCGACTTTACACCTGAATATAAAATTATAACATTACGGAATTCTTCTAAATGAACTGCCGTTATACCGTTAAGGCTTTATAGACTTCAGTAAGCTAAAAAATGTTTATTAACTTAATATGTTAAACTAATGATTTGACGCATTTAGATATCGATAGCTAAATATGTATATACAAGAAAATCGACTTCATACTTCATATAAGATTATTGAGTTCTTCTACATGCACTGCCGTTATGCCTCCATGGCTGTATGCCCTCTTCAGATCGTTAAAGAAGGTTTATTAACTTAAATATGATAAACTAATGAACTGAAGCTTTTCTATATCGGTTGCTAAATTTGTATATACAAGAAAACCGATTTTATACCTAAATAAAAGATTACGGAATTCACCCAAACATACTGCCATAATGCCGCTATGGCTTTATGTAAACTTCAGTAAGATAAAGAAAGTAAATTAACCGAAATATGCTAAACCTGTTATTTGAAGCATTTCGATATCGGTTGCTAAATGTGTATATACAACAAAATCGACTTTATACCTAAATATAAGATTACGGAATTCTTCTTAATGCACTGCCGTTATGCCGCCATGGTTTGTATCAACTTCAATACGTTAAAGAAGGTTAATTATTTTAAATATGTTAAACTAATGGTTTGAAGTATTTCGATATCGACTGCTAAATGTGTAAATACAACAAAATCGACTTTATACCTAAATATAAAACTACAACATTACGGAGTTCTTCTAAATGCACTGCCGTTATGCCGTTAAGGCTTTATGTAGACCTCATTAAGCTAAAAAATGTTTATTAACTTAATATGTTAAACTAATGATTTGCAGCATTTCGATATCGATTGCTAAATGTGTATATACAAAAAAATCGAATTTATACCAAAATACAAGATAACGGAATTCTTCTACATGCATTGCCGTTATGCCGCTATGGCTTTATGCCAACTTCAGTTCGTTAAAGAAGGTATAATAACTTAAATATGTTAAACTAATGACTTGAAGCATTTCGTTATCGATTGCTAAATAAGTAAATACAACAAAATCGACTTTATAACTAAATATAAGATTACGGAACTCTTCCAAATGCATTGCCGTTATGCCGTTAAGGCTTTTGTAGACTTCAGTAAGACAAAGAGGATTAATTAACTTAAATATGTTAAACTTATGATTTGAAGCATTTCCATATCGATTGCGAAATGTGTATATACAAGAAAATCGACTTAATACCTAAATATAAGATTACAGAATTCTTCCAAATGTATTGTCGTTATACCACCATGGCTTTGTATCACCTTCAATACGTTAAAAAAGGTTAATTTTTCGAAATATGTTAAACTAATGGTGTGAAGCATTTCGATATCGATTGCTAAATGTGCAAATACAAGAAAATCGACTTTATACCTAAATATAAAATTATAACATTACGGAATTCTTCTAAATGCACTGCCGCTATACCGTTACGGCTTTATGTAGACTTCAGTAAGCTAAGAAATGTTTATTAACTTAATATGTTAAACAAATGATTTGAAGCATTTCGATATCGATTGAAAAATGGGTATATACAAGAAAATCGACTTTATGCCTAATATAAGATTACGGAATTCTTCTACATCCACTGCCGTTATGCCAGCTTCAGATCGCTAAAGAAGCTTTATTAACTTAAATATGTTAAACTAATAAATTGAAACATTTCGATGTCGACTGCTAAATGCGTATATACAAAAAAATCGACTTAATACCTAAATATAAGATTACGGAACTCTTCCAAATGCACTGCCGTTATGCCGTTAAGGCTTTTGTAGACTTCAGTAAGATAAAGAGGATTAATTTACTTAAATATGTTAAACTAATGGTTTGAGGCATTTCAATATCGACTGCTAAATGTGTAAATACAAGAAAATCGACTATATACTTAAATATAAGATTACGGAATTCTTCTACATGCACTGTCGTTATGCCGCCATGGCTTTATATCACCTTCATTACGTTAAAGAAAGTTAATTAACTTTAATATGTTAAACTAATGATTGGAAGCATTTCGATATCGATATCTAAATGTGTATATAAAAGAAAATCGAACTTATACCTAAATAAAAGATTACGGAATTCTTCTACATGCACTGCCGTTATACCGCCGTGGCTGTGTGCCAATTTCAGATCATTAAAGAAGGTTCATTACTTAAATATGTTAAGCTAATGAGTTGAAGCATCTCGATATCGATTGCTAATTGTGTATATACAACAAAAACGACTTTATACCTAAATATAAGATTACGGAATTCATCCAAATGCACTGCCGTTATACCGCTATGGCTTTATGTAAACTTCAGTAGGATAAAGAAGGTTAATTAACTTAAATATGTTAAACTAATGATTTGAAGCATTTCGATATCGATTGCTAAATGTGTATATACAAGAAAATCGACTTTATGTCTAAATATAAGAAAACAATTCTTCTAAATGCACTGCCGTTATACATATACATATATCGTTAAAGAAGGTTAATTAACTTAAATATGTTAAACTAATGACTTGAAGCATCTCGTTATCGATTGCTAAATGTGTATATACAAGAAAATCGAATTTATACCTAAATACAAGATAACGGAATTCTTCTAAATGCACTGCCGTTATACCGTTAAGGCTTTATGTTGACTTCAGTATGCTAAAAAATGTTTATTAATTTAAAATTTTAAACTAATGATTTGAAGCATTTCGATATCGATATCTAAATGTGTATATAAAAGAAAATCGGCTTTATACCTAAATAAAAGATTACGGAATTCTTCTACATGCACTGCCGTAATGCCGCCGTGGCTATATGCCAAATGAAGATCGTTGAAGAACTTTAATTAACTTAAATATGTTAAACTAATGATTTGAACCATTTCGATATCGATATCTAAATGTGTATATAAAAGAAAATCGAATTTATACATAAATAAAAGATTACGGAATTCTTCTACCTGCACTGCCGTTATACCACCGTGGCTATGTGCCAAATTCAGATCGTTAAAGAAGGTTCATTAACTTAAATATGTTAAGCTAATGAGTCGAAGCATCTCGATAACGATTGCTAAATGTGTATATACAACAAAATCGACTTTATACCTAAATATAAGATTACGGAATTCTTCCAAGTGCACTGCCGTTATACCATTATGGCTTTATGTAAACTTCAGTAGGATAAAGAAGGTTCATTAACTTAAATATGTTAAACTAATGATTTGAAGCATTTCGATATCGCTTGCTAAATGTGTATATACAAGAAAATCGAATTATACCTAAATATAAGATAACGGAATTCTTCCAAGTGCACTGCCGTTATACCGTTATGGCTTTATGTAAACTTCAGTAAGCTAAAAAATGTTTATTAACTTAATATCTTAAACTAATGATTTGAAGCATTTCGATATCGATATCTAAATGTGTATATAAAAGAAAATCGACTTTATACCTAAATAAAAGATTACGGAATTCTTCTACATGCACTGCCGTAATGCCGCCGTGGCTATATGCCAAATGAAGATCGTTGAAGAAGGTTAATTAACTTAAATATGTTAAACTAATGACTTGAAGCATTTCGTTGTCGGTTGCTAAATGTGTATATACAAGAAAATCGACTTTATGCCTAAATATAAGATAACGGAATTCTTCTAAATGCACTGCGGTTATACCGTTAAGGCTTTATGTAGACTTCAGTAAGCTAAAAAATATTTATTAACTTAATATGTTAAACTCATGAGTTGAAGCATGTCGATATCGATTGCTAAATGTGTATATATAACAAAATTGACTTTATTCCTAAATACAAGATTACGGAATTCTTCCAAATGCACTGCCGTTATACCGTTATGGCTTTATGTAAACTTCAGTAAAATAAAGAAGGTTAATTAACATACATATGTTTAACTAATGATTTGAAGCATTTCGTTATCGATTGCTAAATGTGTATATAAAAGAAAATCGACTTTATACCTAAATAAAAGATTACGGAATTCTTCTACATGCACTGCCGTAATGCCGCCGTGGCTATATGCCAAATGAAGATCGTTGAAGAAGGTTAATTAACTTAAATATGTTAAACTAATGATTGAAGCATTTCGTTGTCGGTTGCTAAATGTGTATATACAAAAAATCGACTTTATACCTAAATATAAGATTACGGAATTCTTCCAAATGCATTGCCGTTATGCCGTTAAGGCTTTTGTAGACTTCAGTAAGCAAAGAGGTTATTAACTTAAATATGTTAAACTTATGATTTGAAGCATTTCATATCGATTGCAAATGTGTATATACAAGAAAATCGACTTAATACCTAAATATAAGATTACGGAATTCTTCCAAATGATTGCGTTATGCCCCATGGCTTTGTAACTTCAATACGTTAAAAAAGGTTAATTTTTAAATATGTTAAACTAATGGTTGAAGCATTTCGATATCGATTGCTAAATGTGAAATACAAGAAAATCGACTTTATACCTTAAATAAATAAAATTACGGAATTCTTCTAAATGCACTGCCGTATACCGTTAGGCTTTATGTAGACTTCAGTAAGCTAAGAAATGTTTATTAACTTAATATGTTAAACAATGATTTGAAGCATTTCGATATCGATTGAAAATGGTATATACAAGAAAATCGACTTTATCCTAATATAAGATAACGGAATTCTTCTAAATGCACTGCCGTTATGCCAGCTTCAGATCGCTAAAGAAGTTTATTAACTTAAATATGTTAAACTAATAATTGAACATTTCGATTCGATTGCTAAATGGTATATACAAAAAAATCGACTTAATACCTAAATATAAGATTACGGAATCTTCCAAATGCACTGCCGTTATGCCGTTAGGCTTTTGTAACTTCAGTAAGATAAAGAGGTTAATTTACTTAAATATGTTAAACTAATGGTTTGAGGCATTTCATATCGATTGCTAAATGTGTAAATACAAGAAAATCGACTTTATACTTAAATATAAGATTACGGAATTCTTCTAATGCACTGCGTTATCCGTAGGCTTTATTACCTTCATTAGTTAAAGAAAGTTTATTAACTTTAATATGTTAAACTAATGATTGGAAGCATTTCGATATCGATATCTAAATGTGTATATAAAAGAAAATCGAACTTATACCTAAATAAAAGATTACGGAATTCTTCTACATGCACTGCCGTTATACCGCCGTGGCTGTGTGCCAAATTCAGATCATTAAAGAAGGTTCATTACTTAAATATGTTAAGCTAATGAGTTGAAGCATCTCGATATCGATTGCTAATTGTGTATATACGACAAAAACGACTTTATACCTAAATATAAGATTAGCGGAATTCATCCAAATGCACTGCCGTTATACCGCTATGGCTTTATGTAAACTTCAGTAGGATAAAGAAGGTTAATTAACTTAAATATGTTAAACTAATGATTTGAAGCATTTCGATATCGATTGCTAAATGTGTATATACAAGAAAATCGACTTTATGTCTAAATATAAGATAACGGAATTCTTCTAAATGCACTGCCGTTATACCGTTAAGGCTTTATGTAGACTTCAGTAAGCTTAAAAATGTTTATTAATTCAATATGTTAAACTAATGATTTGAAGCATTTCGATATCGATATCTAAATGTGTATATAAAAGAAAATCGAACTTATACCTAAATAAAAGATTACGGAATTCTTCTACATGCACTGTCGTTATACCGCCGTGGCTGTGTGCCAAATTCAGATCGTTAAAGAAGGTTCATTAACTTAAATATGTTAAGCTAATGAGCTGAAGCATCTCGATATCGATTGCTTAATGTGTATATACAACAAAATCGACTTTATACCTAAATATAAGGTTGCGGAATTCTTCCAAATGCACTGCCGTTATACCGCTATGGCTTCATGTAAACTTCAGTAGGATAAAGAAGGTTAATTAACTTAAATATGTTAAACAAATGATTTGAAGCATTTCGATATCG
Source organism: Bactrocera correcta (assembly GCA_027475135.1). Classification (NCBI taxonomy): domain Eukaryota; kingdom Metazoa; phylum Arthropoda; class Insecta; order Diptera; family Tephritidae; genus Bactrocera; species Bactrocera correcta. Next base: position 21,679 of record JAPZAG010001296.1, on the reverse strand, counting down.
CTTGCTAAATGTGTATATACAAGAAAATCGAATTTATACCTAAATATAAGATAACGGAATTCCTCTAAATGCGCTGCCGTTATACCGTTAAGGCTTTATGTAAACTTCAGTAAGCTAAAAAATGTTTATTCAATTAATATGTTAATCTTATGATTTGAAGCATTTCGATATCGATATCTAAATGTGTATATAAAAGAAAATCGACTTTATGCCTAAATAAAAGATTACGGAGTTCTTCTACATGCACTGCCGTAATGCCGCCGTGGCTATATGCCAAATTCAGATCGTTAAAGAAGGTTAATTAACTTAAATATGTTAAACTAATGACTTGAAGCATCTCGTTATCGATTGCTAAATGTGTATATACAAGAAAATCGAATTTATACCTAAATATAAGATAACGGAATTCTTCTAAATGCACTGCCGTTATACCGTTAAGGCTTTATGTTGACTTCAGTATGCTAAAAAATGTTTATTAATTTAAAATTTTAAACTAATGATTTGAAGCATTTCGATATCGATATCTAAATGTGTATATAAAAGAAAATCGGCTTTATACCTAAATAAAAGATTACGGAATTCTTCTACATGCACTGCCGTAATGCCGCCGTGGCTATATGCCAAATGAAGATCGTTGAAGAACTTTAATTAACTTAAATATGTTAAACTAATGATTTGAAGCATTTCGATATCGATATCTAAATGTGTATATATATAAGAAAATCGAATTTATACATAAATAAAAGATTACGGAATTCTTCTACCTGCACTGCCGTTATACCACCGTGGCTATGTGCCAAATTCAGATCGTTAAAGAAGGTTCATTAACTTAAATATGTTAAGCTAATGAGTTGAAGCATCTCGATAACGATTGAAAAATGTGTATATACAACAAAATCGACTTTATACCTAAATATAAGATTACGGAATTCTTCCAAGTGCACTGCCGTTATACCATTATGGCTTTATGTAAACTTCAGTAGGATAAAGAAGGTTCATTAACTTAAATATGTTAAACTAATGATTTGAAGCATTTCGATATCGCTTGCTAAATGTGTATATACAAGAAAATCGAATTATACCTAAATATAAGATAACGGAATTCTTCCAAGTGCACTGCCGTTATACCGTTATGGCTTTATGTAAACTTCAGTAAGCTAAAAAATGTTTATTAACTTAATATCTTAAACTAATGATTTGAAGCATTTCGATATCGATATCTAAATGTGTATATAAAAGAAAATCGACTTTATACCTAAATAAAAGATTACGGAATTCTTCTACATGCACTGCCGTAATGCCGCCGTGGCTATATGCCAAATGAAGATCGTTGAAGAAGGTTAATTAACTTAAATATGTTAAACTAATGACTTGAAGCATTTCGTTGTCGGTTGCTAAATGGGTATATACAAGAAAATCGACTTTATGCCTAAATATAAGATAAGGGAAATTTCTTCTAAATGCACTGCGGTTATACCGTTAAGCCTTTATGTAGACTTCAGTAAGCTAAAAAATATTTATTAACTTAATATGTTAAACTCATGAGTTGAAGCATGTCGATATCGATTGCTAAATGGGTATATACAACAAAATTGACTTTATTCCTAAATACAAGATTACGGAATTCTTCCAAATGCACTGCCGTTATACCGTTATGGCTTTATGTAAACTTCAGTAAAATAAAGAAGGTTAATTAACTTACATATGTTTAACTAATGATTTGAAGCATTTCGTTATCGATTGCTAAATGTGTATATAAAAGAAAATCGACTTTATACCTAAATAAAAGATTACGGAATTCTTCTAATTGCACTGCCGTTATTCCGCCAAGGCTTTATATAAACTTCAATACGTTAAAGAAGGTTAATTAACTTAAATGTGTTAAACTAATGATTTGAAGCATTTCGATATCGCTTGCTAAATGCGTATATACAAGAAAATCGAATTTATACCTAAATATAAGATAACGGAATTCTTCTAAACGCACTGCCTTTATGCCTTTAAGGCTTTATGTAGACTTCAGTAAGATAGAGAGGTTAATTAACTTTAATATGTTAATCTAATGATTTGAAGCATTTCGATATCGATTCCTAAATATATAAATACAGGAAAATCGACTTTATACCTAAATAGAAAATTACGGAACTGAATATAAAATTATAACATTACGGAATTCTTCTAAATGAACTGCCGTTATACCGTTAAGGCTTTATAGACTTCAGTAAGCTAAAAAATGTTTATTAACTTAATATGTTAAACTAATGATTTGACGCATTTAGATATCGATAGCTAAATATGTATATACAAGAAAATCGACTTCATACTTACATATAAGATTATTGAGTTCTTCTTCATGCACTGCCGTTATGCCTCCATGGCTGTATGCCCTCTTCAGATCGTTAAAGAAGGTTTATTAACTTAAATATGATAAACTAATGAACTGAAGCTTTTCTATATCGGTTGCTAAATTTGTATATACAAGAAAACCGATTTTATACCTAAATAAAAGATTACGGAATTCACCCAAACATACTGCCATTATGCCGCTATGGCTTTATGTAAACTTCAGTAAGATAAAGAAGGTAAATTAACCGAAATATGCTAAACCTGTTATTTGAAGCATTTCGATATCGGTTGCTAAATGTGTATATACAACAAAATCGACTTTATACCTAAATATAAGATTACGGAATTCTTCTTAATGCACTGCCGTTATGCCGCCATGGTTTGTATCAACTTCAATACGTTAAAGAAGGTTAATTATTTTAAATATGTTAAACTAATGGTTTGAAGTATTTCGATATCGACTGCTAAATGTGTAAATACAACAAAATCGACTTTATACCTAAATATAAAACTATAACATTACGGAGTTCTTCTAAATGCACTGCCGTTATGCCGTTAAGGCTTTATGTAGACCTCATTAAGCTAAAAAATGTTTATTAACTTAATATGTTAAACTAATGATTTGCAGCATTTCGATATCGATTGCTAAATGTGTATATACAAAAAAATCGAATTTATACCTAAATATAAGCCGTTATGCCGCCATGGCTTTGTGTTAACTTCAGTGCGTTAAAGTAGGTTTGTTAACTTAAATATGTTAAATTAATGATTTCAAGATTTTCGAAATCGATTGCTAAATGCATATATACAAGAAAATCGACTTTATACCTAAATATAAGATTACGGAATTCTTCCAAATGTACTGTCGCTATGCCGCCATGGCCTTTTATCATCTTCAATATGTTATAGAAGGATAATTAACTTAAATATGTTAAACTAATGATTTGAAGCATTTCGATATCGATTGCTAAATTTGTATATACAACAAAATCGTTTTTATACCTAAATATAAGCTTACGGAATTCTTCTAAATGCGCTGCCGTTATGCCACCATGGCTTTATGTTAACTTCAGTGCGTTAGAGAAGCTTTATTAACTTAAATATGTTAAACTAATGATTTGAAGATTTTCGAAATCGATTGCTAAATGCATATATACAACAAAATCCACTTTATACCTAAATATAGGATTACGGAATTCTTCAAATGCACTGCCGTTATACCGTTATGGCTTTATATCAACTTCAGTAAGATAAAGAAGGTTTATTAATTAATTATGTTAAACTAATGATTTGAAGCATTTCGATATCGATTGCTAAATGAGTATATACAAGAAAATCGACTTAATACCTAAATATAAGTTTACGGAATTCTTCAAATGCACTTCCGTTATACCGTTGTGGCTTTGTGTAAACTTCAGTAAGATAAAGAAGGTTAATTAACTTAAATATGTTAAACTAATGATTTGAGGCATTTCGATATCGATTGCTAAATCTCTATATACAAGAAAATCGACTTTATAGCTAAATACAAGATTACGGAATTCTTCTACATGCACTGCCGTTATGAAGTTATGGATTTATGTTAACTTCAGTGCGCTAAAGTAGGTTTGTTAACTTAAATATGTTAAACTAATGATTTGAAGCATTTCGATATCGATTGCTAAATGAGTATATACAACAAAATCGACTTTATACCTAAATATAAGATTACGTAATTCTTCTAAATGCTTTGCCGTTATGCCGTTAAGGCGTTTGAGGACTTCAGGAAGATAAAGAGGGTTATTTAACTTAAATATGTTAAACTAATGATTTGAGGCATTTCGATATCGACTGCTAAATGTGTATATACAAGAAAATCGACTTAATATCTAAATATAGGATTACGGAATTCTTCCAAATGTACTGTCGTTTTGTCGCCATGGCCTTATATCACCTTCAGTACGTTAAAGAAGCTTTATTAACTTAAATATGTTAAACTAATGATTTGAAGATTTTCGAAATCGATTGCCAAATGCATATATACAACAAAATCGGCTCAATACCTAAATATAAGATAACGGATTTCTTCTACATGCATTGCCGTTATGCCGCCTTGGCTTTGTGTTAACTTCGGTGCGATAAAGTGGGTTTGTTAACTTAAATATGTCAAACTAATGATTTGAAGCATTTCGATATCGATTGCTAAATGAGTATATACAAGTAAATCGACTTTATACCTAATTATAAGATTACGTAATTCTTCTAAATGCTTTGCCGTTATGCCGTTAAGATGTTTGTAGACTTCAGTAAGATACAGAGGGTTAGTTAACTTAAATATGTTAAACTAATGATTTGAAGCATTTCGATTTCGATTGCTAAATGTGTATATACAAGAAAATCTACTTTATATATATTAAATCTACTTTATAAGATTACGGAATTCTTCCAAATGTACTGTCGTTATGCCGCCATGGCTTTACATCAACTTCAATATGTTAAAGAAGGTTAATTAACTTAAATATGTTAAACTAATGATTTGAGGCATTTCGATATCGATTGCTAAATGCGTATATACAACAAAATCGACTTTATACCTAAATATAAGATTACGAAATTCTCCCAAATGCACTGCCGTTATACCGTTATGGCTTTATGTAAACTTCAGTAAGATAAAGAAGGTTAATTAACTTAAATATGTTAAACTAATGATTTGAAGCATTTCGATATCGATTCCTAAATATATAAATACAAGAAAATCGACTTTATACCTAAATATAAGATTACGGAATTATTATAAATGCACCGCCGTTATGCCGTTAAGATGTTTGTAGACTTCAGTAAGATACAGAGGGTTAGTTAACTGAAATATGTTAAACTAATGATTTGAGGCATTTCGATATCGATTGCTAAATGCGTATATACAACAAAATCGACTTTATACCTAAATAAAAGATTACGAAATTCTCCCAAATGCACTGCCGTTATACCGTTATGGCTTTACATCAACTTAAAGAAATGTTAAAGAAGGTTAATTAACTTAAATATGTTAAACTAATGATTTAAAGGCATTTCGATATCGATTGCTAAATGTGTATATACAAGAAAATGGACTTTATACCTAAATATAAAAATTACGTAATTCCCCCCTAAATGCTTTGCCGTTATGCCTTTAAATGGCTTTTGAAAGACTTCAGAAGGGGTTAAATTTAAATCTTAAATATGTTAAACTAATGATTTGAAGCATTTCGATTTCGATTGCTTAATATAAAAATACAAAAAGAATCGACTTTATACCTAAATAAAATGATTACGGAATTATTATAAATGCCCCTGCCTTTATGCCGTTCAGATTTTTTTAACTTCAGTAATTTAAACAGAGGGTTAGTTAACTTAAATATGTTAAACTAATATTTAAAGGCATTTCGATATCGATTGCTTAATGCGTATATACAAGAAAATCGACTTTATACCTAAAAAATAAGATTACGTAATTCCCCCCTAAATGCTTTGCCGTTATGCCTTTAAATGGCTTTTGAAAGACTTCAGTAAGATAAAGGGGGTTTAAATTTAAAACTTAAAAAATGTTAAACTAATGATTTAAAGGCATTTCGATATCGATTGCTAAATGTGTATATACAAGAAAATGGACTTTATACCTAAATAAAATGAAAGGGTAATTCTTCAAACATGCTTTGCCTTTTATGCCGTCATGGCTTTTTTTAACTTCAGTGGGTTAAAGTTTTTTCTTAAATATGTTAAACTAATATTTGAAGCATTTCGATTTCGATTGCTTAATGAGTATATACAAAAAGAATCGACTTTATACCTAAATAAAATGATTAGGGTAATTCTTCAAACATGCTTTGCCTTTATGCCGTCATGGCTTTTTTTAACTTCAGTAAGTTAAAGAGGATTAATTAATTTAAACATATGTTAAACTAATATTTAAAGGCATTTCGATATCGATTGCTTAATGTGTATATACAAGAAAATCGACTTTATACCTAAATATAAGATTAGGGTAATTCTTCAAACATGCTTTGCCGTTATGCCGTTAAGGCGTTTGTAGACTTCAGTAAGAAAAAGGGGGGTTTAAATTTAAAACTTAAAAAATGTTAAACTAATGATTTGAGGCATTTCGATATCGGTTGCTAAATGTGTATATACAAGAAAATCGACTTTATACCTAAATAAAATGATTAGGGTAATTCTTCAAACATGCTTTGCCTTTATGCCGTCATGGCTTTTTTTAACTTTAGTAAGTTAAAGAGGGTTATTTAAAGCTTAAATATGTTAAACTAATATTTGAAGCATTTCGATATCGATTGCTTAATGAGTATATACAAGAAAATCGACTTTATACCTAAATATAAGATTACGTAATTCTTCTAAATGCTTTGCCGTTATGCCGTTAAGGCGTTTGTAGTCTTCAGTAAGATAAAGAGGGTTAATTAATTTAAACATATTTTAAAACCCTAATGATTTGAGGCATTTCGATATCGATTGCTAAATGTGTGTATACAAGAAAATCGACTTTATACCTAAAAAATAAGATGACGGAATTCTTCTACATGCACTGCCGTTATGCCGTTAAGGCGTTTGTAGACTTCAGTAAGATAAAGGGGGTTAATTAACTTAAATATGTTATACTAATGATTTGAAGCATTTCGATATCGATTGCTTAATGAGTATATACAAGATAATCGACTTTATACCTAAATATAAGATTACGTAATTCTTTTAAATGCTTTGCCGATATGCCGTTAAGGCGTTTGTAGACTTCAGTAAGATAAAGAGGATTAATTAACTTACATATGTTAAACTAATGATATGAGGCATTTCTATATCGATTGCTAAATGTGTATATACAAGAAAATCGACTTTATACCTAACTATAAGATGACGGAATTCTTCTACATGCACTGCCGTTATGCCGTTAAGGCGTTTGTAGACTTCAGTAAAATAAAGAAGGTTAATTAACTTACATATGTTTAACTAATGATATGAGGCATTTCGATATCGATTGCTAAATGTGTATATACAAGAAAATCGACTTTATACCTAAATATAAGATAACGTAATTTTTCTAAATGCTTTGCCGTTATGCCGTTAAGATGTTTGCAGACTTCAGTAAGATAAAGAGGGTTAATTAACTTAAATATGTTAAACTAATGATTTGAAGCATTTCGATTTCGATTGCTTAATGAGTATATACAAATAATCGACTTTATACCTAAATATAAGATTACGTAATTCTTCTAAATGCTTTGCCGTTATGCCGTTAAGGCGTTTGTAGACTTCAGTAAGATAAAGAGGGTTAATTAAATTAAATAAGTTAAACTAATGATTTGAGGCATTTCGATATCGATTGCTAAATGTGTATATACAAGAAAATCGACTTTATACCTAAATATATGATAACGGAATTCTTCTACATGCACTGCCGTTATGTCGCCATGGCTTTGTGTTAACTTCAGTGCGTTAAAGTAGGTTTGTTAACTTAAATATGTCAAACTAATGATTTGAAGCATTTCGATATCGATTACTAAATGAGTATTACAAGAAAATCGACTTTATACCTAAATATAAGATTATGAAATTCTTCTAAATGCTTTGCCGTTATGCCGTTGAGGCGTTTATAGACATCAGTAAGATAAAAAGGGTTAATTAACTTAAATATATTAAACTAATGACTTGAGGCATTTCGATATCGATTGCTAAATGTGTATTTACAAGAAAATCGACTTTATACCTAAATATATGATAACGGAATTCTTCTACATACACTGCCGTTACGCCGTTAAGGCGTTTGTAGACTTCAGTAAGATAAAGGGGGTTAATTAACTTAAATATGTTAAATTAATGATTTGAGGCATTTCGATATCGATTGCTAAATGTGTATATAAAACAAAATCGACTTTATACCTAAATATAAGATTACGGAATTCTTATAAATGCACTGCCGTTATGCAGTTATGGCTTTATGTTAACTTCTGTTCGTTAAAGAAGGTTTATTAACTTAAATATGTTAAACTAATGATTTGAAGATTTTCGAAATCGATTGCTAAATGCATATATACAAGAAAATCTTCTTTATACCTAAATATAAGATTACGGAATTCTCCCAAATGCACTGCCGTTATACAGTTATGGCTTTATGTAAACTTCAGTAAGATAAAGAAGGTTAACTAACTTAAATATGTTAAACTAATGATTTGAAGCATTTCGATATCGATTGCTAAATGCGTATATACAAGAAAATCGACTTTATACCTAAATATAAAATTACGAAACTCTTCCAAATGCACTGCCGTTACGCCGTTAAGGCTTTTGTAGACTTTAGTAAGATAAAGAGGGTTAATTAGCTTTAATATGTTAAACTAATGATTTGAAGTATTTCGATATCGATTGCTAAATGTGTATATACAACAAAATCGACCTTATACCTAAATATATGATAACAGAATTCTTCTGAATGCACTGCCGTTATGCCGCTAAGGCTTTTGTAGACTTCAGTAAGATAAAGAGGGTTAATTAGCTTAAATATGTTAAACTAATGATTTGAAGCATTTCGATATCGATTGCTAAATGTGTATATAAAACAAAATCGACTTTATACCTAAATAAAAGATTATGTAATTCTTCTAAATGCTTTGCCGTTATGCCGTTAAGGCGTTTCTAGACTTCAGTAAGATAAAGAGGGTTAATTAACGTAGATATGTTAAACTAATGATTTGAAGCATTTCGATATCGATTGCTAAATGAATATTACAAGAAAATCGACTTTATACCTAAATACAAGATTATGTTATTCTTTCAAATGCTCTGCCGTTATGCCGTTAAGGCGTTTGTAGACTTAAGTAAGATAAAGAGGGTTAATTAACTTAAATATGTTAAACTAATGATTTGAGGCATTTCGATATCGATTGCTAAATGTGTATATACAAGAAAATCGACTTTATACCTAAATATATGATAACGGAATTCTTCTACATGCACTGCCGTTATGCCGTTAAGGCGTTTGTAGACTTAAGTAAGATAAAGGGGGAAAATTAACTTAAATATGTTAAACTAATGATTTGAGGCATTTCGATATTGATTGCTAAATGTGTACATACAAGAAAATCGACTTTATACCTAAATATAAGATTACGGAATTCTTCCAAATGCAGTGCCGTTATGCCGTTATGGCTTTATGTTAATTTCAGTTCGTTGAAGAAGGTTTATTAACTTAGATATGTTACACTAGTTATTTGAAGCATTTCGAAATCGATTGCTTAATGCATATATACAAGAAAATCGACTTTATACCTAAATCTAAGCTTACGGAATTCTTCTAAATGCACTGCTGTTATGCCGCCATGGCTTTATGTTAACTTCAGTGCGTTAAAGAAGCTTTATTAACTTAAATATGTTAAACCAGTTATTTGAAGCATTTCGATATCGTTTGCTTAATGCATATATACAAGAAAATCGGCTTTATACCTAAATATAAGATTACGGAATTCTTCCAAATGTACTGTCGTTATGCCACCATGGCTTTGTATCAACTTCAATACGTCAGAGAAGGTTAATTAACTTAACTTGTTAAACTAATGATTTGAAGCATTTTGATATCGATTGCTAAAAATCGAATTTATGCCTAAATATAAGATTACGGATTTCTTCTACATGCACTGCCGTTATGCCGCCATGGCTTTATATCAACTTCAATACGTTAAAGTAGGTTTGTTAACGTAAATATGTCAAACTAATTATTTGAAGCATTTCGATATCGATTGCTAAATGCGTATATACAACAAAATCGACTTTATACCTAAATACAAGATTACGGAATTCTTCCAAATGCACTGCCGTTATACCGTTATGGCTTTATGTTAATTTCAGTTCGTTAAAGAAGGTTAACTTTAATATGTTAAACTAATGATTTGAAGCATTTCGATATCGATAGCTAAATGTGTATATACAAGAAAATCGACTTTATACCTAAATATAAGATTACGTAATTCTTCTAAATTCTTTGCCGTTATGCCTTTAAGGCGTTTGAAGATTTCAGTAAGATAAAGAGGGTTAACTAACTTAAATCTGTTAAACTAATGATTTGAGGCATTTCGATATCGATTGCTAAATGTGTATATACAAGAAAATCGACTTTTTACCTAAATATAAGATTACGGAATTCTTCTAAATGCACTGCCATTATGCAGTTATGGCTTAATGTTAACTTCTGTTCGTTAAAGAAGGTTTATTAACTTAAATATGTTAAGCTAATGATTTGAAGATTTTCGAAATCGATTGCTAAATGCATATATACAAAAAAATCTTCCTTATACCTAAATATAAGATTAAGGATTTCTTCCAAATGTACTGTCGTTATGCCGCTATGGCTTTGTATCACCTCAATACGTCAAAGAAGGTTAATTAACTTAACTTGTTAAACTAATGATTTGAAGCATTTTGATATCGATTGCTAAATCAGTATATACAACAAAATCGACTTTATACCTAAATACAAGATTACGGAATTCTTACAAATGCACTTCCGTTATACCGTTATGGCTTTACGTTAATTTCAGTTCGTTAAAGAAGATTTATTAACTTAGATATGTTACACCAGTTATTAGAAGCATTTCGAAATTGATTGCTTAATGCATATATACAAGAAAATCGACTTTATACCTAAATATAAGATTACGGAATTCTTCCAAATGTACTGTCGTTATGCCGCCATGGCTTTATATCAACTTCAATATGTTAAAGAAGGCTAATTAACTTAAATATGTTAAACTAGTGATTTGAGGCATTTCGATATCGATTGCCAAATGTGTATATACAACAAAATCGACTTTATACCTAAATATAAGCTTACGAAATTCTCCCAAATGCACTGCCGTTGTACCGTTATGGCTTTATGTAAACTTCAGTTCGTTAAATAAGGTTTATGAACTTAAATATGTTAAACTAATGATTTGAAGCATTTCGATATCGATTGCTAAGTGTGTATATACAACAAAATCGACTTTATACCTAAATATAAGTTTACGTAATTCTTCAAAATGCTTTGCCGTTATGCCGTTAAGCCTTTTGTAGACTTCAGTAAGATAAGGAGGGTTAATTAACTTAAATATGTTAAACTAATGATTTGAAGCATTTCGATATCGATTGCTTAATGAGTATATAATAGAAAATCGACTTTATACCTAAATATAAGATTACGTTATTCTTCTAAATGCTTTGCCTATATGCCGCTAAGATGTTTGTAGACTTCAGTAAGATAAAGAGGGTTAATTAACTTAAATACGTTAAACTAATGATTTGAGGCATTTCGATATCCATTGCTAAATGTGTATATACAAGAAAATCGACTTTATACCTAAATATATGATAACGGAATTCTTCTGAATGCACTGCCGTTATGCCGCTAAGGCTTTTGTAGACTTCAGTATGATAAAGAGGGTTAATTAGCTTAAATATGTTAAACTAATGATTTGAAGTATTTCGATATTGATTGCTAAATGTGTATATACAACAAAATCGACTTTATACCTAAATATAAGATTATGTAATTCTTCTAAATACTTTGCCGTTATGCCGTTAAGGCGTTTGTAGAATTCAGTAAGATAAAGGGGGTTAATTAACCTAAATATGTTAAAGTAATGATTTGAGGCAATTCGATATCGATTGCTAAATGTGTATATACAAGAAAATCGACTTTATACCTAAATATAAGATTACGGAATTCTTCTACATGAACTGCCGTTATGCCGCCATGGCTTTGTGTTAACTTCAGTGCGTTAAAGAAGCTTTATTAACTTAAATATATTAAACTAATGATTTGAAGATTTTCGACATCGCTTGCTAAATGCATATACACAACAAAATAGACTTTATACCTAAATATAAGATTACGGAATTCTTCCAAATGTACTGTCGTTATGCCGTTATGGCTTTACGTTAACTTTAGTTCGTTTAAGAAGGTTTATTAACTTAGATATGTTACACTAGTTATTTGAAGCATTTCGAAACCGATTGCTAAATGTGTATATACAAGAAAATCGACTTTATACCTAAATATATGATAACAGAATTCTTCTAAATGCACTGCCGTTATGCCGTTATGGCTTTATGTTAACTTCAGTTCGTTAAAGAAGGTTTATTAACTTAGATATGTTACACCAGTTATTTTGAAACATTTCGACATCGCTTGCTAAATGCATATACACAACAAAATAGACTTTATACCTAAATATAAGATTACGGAATTCTTCCAAATGTACTGTCGTTATGCCGTTATGGCTTTATGTTAACTGTAAATCGTTAAAGAAGGTTTATTAACTTAAATATGTTAAACTAATGATTTGAATTATTTCGATATCGATTGCTAAATGTGTATATACAAGAAAATCGACTTTATACCTAAATATAAGATTATGTAATTCTTCAAATGCACTGCCGTTATGCCGTTATGGCTTTATGTAAACTTCAGTAAGATAAAGAAGGTTTATTAACTTAAATATGTTAAACTAATGATTTGAGGCATTTCGATATCGATTGCTAAATGTGTATATACAACAAAATCGACTTTATACCTAAATATAAGATTAAGTAATTCTTCTAAATGCTTTGCCGTTATGCCGTTAAGCCGTTTGTAGACTTCAGTAAGATAAAAAGGGTTAATTAACTTAAATATGTGAAACTAATGATTTGAAGCATTTCGATATCGATTGCTAAATCAGTATATACAAGAAAATCGACTTTATACCTAAATATAAGATTACGGAATTCTTCCAAATGCACTGTCGTTATGCCGCCATATCTTTATATGAACTTCAGTATGTTAAAGAAGGTTAATTAACTTAAATATGCTAAACTAATGATTTGAAGAATTTATATATCGATTGCTAAATGTGTATATACAAGAAAATCGACTCTATACCTAAATATATGATAACGGAATTCTTCTGAATAAACTGCCGTTATGCCGCTAAGTCTTTTGTAGACTTCAGTAAGATAAAGAGGGTTATTTAGCTTAAATATGTTAAACTAATGATTTAAAGCATTTTGATATCGATTGCTAAATGTGTATGTACAACAAAATCGACTTTATACCTAAATATAAGATTATGTAATTCTTCTTAATGCTTTGCCGTTATGCCGTTAAGGCGTTTGTAGACTTCAGTAAGATAAAGAGGGTAAATAAACTTTAATATGTTAAACTAATGATTTGAAGCATTTCGATATCGATTGCTAAATGTGTATATACAAGGAAATCGACTTTATACCTAAATATAAGCTTACGGAATTCTTCTAAATGCACTGCCGTTATGCCGTTATAGCTTTATGTTCGTTAAAGAAGGTTTATTAACTTAGATATGTTACACCACTTATTTGAGGCATTTCGAAATCCATTGCTTAATGCATATATACAAGAAAATCGACTTTATACCTATATATAAGATTACGGAATTCTCCCAAATGTACTGTCGTTATGCCACCATGGCTTTATATCAACTTCAATATGTTAAAGAAGGTTAATTAACTTAAACATGTTAAACTAATGATTTGAGGCATTTCCATATCGATTGCTAAATGTGTATATACAAGAAAATCGACTTTATACCTAAATATATGATAACGGAATTCTTCTACATGCATTGCCGTTATGCCGTTAAGGCGTTTGTAGACTTCAATAAGATAAAGGGGGTTAATTAACTTAAATATGTTAAACTAATGATTTGAGGCATTTCGATATCGATTGCTAAATGTGTATATACAAGGAAATCGACTTTATACCTAAATATAAGATTACGGAATTCTTCCACATGAACTGCCGTTATGCCGCCATGGCTTTGTTTTAACTTCAGTGCGTTAAAGAAGCTTTATTAACTTAAATATGTTAAACTAATGATTTGAAGATTTTCGAAATCGATTGCTTAATGCATATATACAATAAAATCGACTTTCTACCTAAATATAAGCTTACGGAATTCTTCTAAATGCACTGCCATTATGCCGTTATGGCTTTATGTTAACTTCAGTTCGTTAAAGAAGGTTTATTAACTTAGATATGTTACACCAGTTATTTGAAACATTTCGAAATCGATTGCTTAATGCATATATACAAGAAAATCGACTTTATACCTAAATATAAGAATACGGAATTATTCCAAATGTACTGTCGTTATGCCGCCATGGCTTTATATCAACTTCAATATGTTAAAGAAGGTTAATTAACTTAAATAAGTTAAACTAATGATTTGAGGCATTTCGATATCGATTGCTAAATGTGTATATACAAGAAAATCGACTTTATGCCTACATATAAAACAACGGAATTCTTCCAAATGATGCCGTTATGCCCCATGGCTTTATATCAACTTCAATATGTTAAAGAAGGTTAATTAACTTAAATATGTTAAACTAATGATTTGAGGCATTTCCATATCGATTGCTAAATGTGTATATACAAGAAAATCGACTTTATACCTAAATATATGATAACGGAATTCTTCTACATGCATTGCCGTTATGCCGTTAAGGCGTTTGTAGACTTCAATATGATAAAGGGGGTTAATTAACTTAAATATGTTAAACTAATGATTTGAGGCATTTCGATATCGATTGCTAAATGTGTATATACAAGGAAATCGACTTTATACCTAAATATAAGATTACGGAATTCTTCCACATGAACTGCCGTTATGCCGCCATGGCTTTGTTTAACTTCAGTAGTTAAAGAAGGTTAATTAACTTAAATATGTTAAACTAATGATTTGAAGTTTTTCAAATATCGATTGCTTAATGCGTATATACAAAAAATCGACTTTCTACCTAAATATAAGCTTACGGAATTCTTCTAAATGCACTGCCGTTATGCCGTTATGGCTTTATGTTAACTTCAGTTCGTTAAAGAAGGTTTATTAATTTAAAGATATGTTACACCATGATTTGAAACATTTCGAAATCGATTGCTTAATGCATATATACAAGAAAATCGACTTTATACCTAAATATAAGATTACGGAATTATTCCAAATGCACTGCCGTTATGCCGCCATGGCTTTATGTCAACTTCAGTTCGTTAAAGAAGGTTTATTAACTTAAATATGTTAAACCAATGATTTGAAGCATTTCGATATCGATTGCTAATGAGTATATACAAGAAAATCGACTTTATACCTAAATATAAGATTACGGAATTCTTCCAAATGCACTGCCGTTATGCCATGGCTTTATGTCAACTTCAGTTCGTTAAAGGAGGTTTATTAACTTAAATATGTTAAACTAATGATTTGAAGCATTTCGATATCGATTGCTAAATGCGTATATACAAGAATTCACTATCGTTAGTTATAACTTAATCTAGTTAATCAAAGTATGTAAGATGTATCTAAATTAAATCGATTTCAAGTAGTGATTTATTCCGTTAATCGACTTTATACCTAAATAAGTTAAAATTCTTGTAAAGCACTGCCGTTATGCGTATGGCTTTATGTTAACTTCAGTCGTTAAAGAAGGTTTATTAACTTAGATATTTACACAATTATTTGAAACATTTCGAAATCGATTCTTAATGCTTATCAAAAAATCGCTTTATACCTAAATATAAGTTTACGGAATTCTTCCAAATGTACTGTCGTTATCCCATGGCTTTGTATCACCTTCATTACGTTAAAGAAGGTTTATTAACTTAATATGTTAAACTAATGATTTGAAGCACTTCGATATCGATTGCTAAATCGCATATAAGAAATCGACTTTATATAAATAAAGATTACGGAATTCTTCCAAATGTAGTTAGTTATTGCCATGGCTTTATATCAACTCAATACGTTAAAGATGGTTTATTAACTTAAATATGTTAACCTAATGATTTGAAGCATTTCGATATCGATTGTTAATGCGCATATACAAGAAAATCGACTTTATACCTAAATATAAGATTACGGAATTTTCCAAATGTACTGTGTTATGCCCCATGGCTTTATATCAACCTTAATACGTTAAATGGTTTATTAACTTAATATGTTAAACTAATGTTGAAGTATTTCGATACGATTGCTTAATGCGCATATACAAGAAAATCGACTTTATACCTAAAGTAAGTTACGGCATTCTTCCAAATGTACTGTCGTTTTGCTGCCATGGTTTATATCACCTTCAGTACGTTAAAGATGGTTAATTAACTTAAAATGTTAAACTAGATTTAAGCATTTCGATATCGATTGCTAAATGTGTATGTACAACAAAATCGGCTTAATACCTAAATATAAGTTTAAACGGAATTCTTCCAAATGTACTGTCGTTATGCCGCCATGGCTTTGTATCACTTCAACACGTTAAAGAAGGTTTATTAACTTAAATGTTAAACTAATGATTTGAAGCTTTTATCGATTGTTAAATGAGCATATACAAGAAAATCGACTTTATACCTAAATATAAGTTTACGGAATGTTCCAAATGTAGTGTATTTATTCCGCCATGGCTTTGTATCACCTTCAATCGTTAAAGGTGGTTAATAACCTTAATATGTTAAACTATGATTTGAAGATTTCGATATCGATTGCTTAATGCGCATATACAAGAAAATCGACTTTATTATATATATATACTTACGGATTTCTCCAAATGTACTGTCGTTATGGCCAGGGCTTTATATCAACTTCAATATTTAAAAAGGTTAATTAACTTAAAATGTTAAACTAATGATTTGAGGCATTTCCATATCGATTGCTAAATGTGTATATACAAGAAAATCGACTTTATCCCTTAAATATATGATAACGGAATTCTTTACATGCATTCCGTTATGCCGTTAAGGCGTTTGTAGACTTAATATGATAAAGGGGTTAATTAACTTAAATATGTTAAACTAATGATTGAGGCATTTCGATATCGATTGCTAAATGTGTATATACAAGGAAATCGACTTTATACCTAATATAAGATTACGGAATTCTTCCACATGAACTGCCGTTATGCCGCCATGGCTTTGTGTTAACTTCTGCGTTAAAGAAGCTTTATTAATTAAATATGTTAAACTAATGATTTAAGATTTTAGAAATCGCTTGCTTAATGCATATATACAATAAATCGACTTTCTACCTTAAATTAAGCTTACGGAATTCTTCTAAATGCACTGCCGTTATGCCGTTATGGCTTTATGTTAACTTCAGTTCGTTAAAGAAGGTTTATTAACTTAGATATGTTACACCAGTTATTTGAAACTTTTCGAAATCGATTGCTTAATGCATATATACAAGAAAATCGACTTTATACCTAAATATAAGATTACGGAATTATTCCAAATGTACTGTCGTTATGCCGCCATGGCTTTATATCAACTTCAATATGTTAAAGAAGGTTAATTAACTTAAATAAGTTAAACTAATGATTTGAGGCATTTCGATATCGATTGCTAAATGTGTATATACAAGAAAATCGACTTTATGCCTACATATAAGACTACGGAATTCTTCCAAATGCAGTGCCGTTATGACTTTATGTCAACTTCAGTTCGCTAAAGGAGGTTTATTAACTTAAATATGTGAAACTAATGATTGGAAGCATTTTGATATCGATTGCTAAATGCGTATATACAACAAAATCGACTTTATACCTAATATATGCTTGCGGAATTCTTGTAAATGCACTGCCGTTATGCCGTTATGGCTTTATGTTAACTTCAGTTCGTTAAAGAAGGTTTATTAACTTAGATATGTTACACCAGTTATTTGAAACATTTCGAAATCGATTGCTTAATGCATATATACAAGAAAATCGACTTTATACCTAAATAAAAGATTACGGAATTCTTCCAAATGTACTGTCGTTATGCCGCCATGGCTTTATATCAACTTCAATATGTTAAAGAAGGTTAATTAACTTAAATATGTTAAACTAATGATTTAGGGCATTTTGGTATCGATTGCTAAATGTGTATATACAAGAAAATCGACTTTATACCTAAATATAAGATTACGGAATTCTTCTACATGAACAGCCGTAATTCCGCCATGGCTTTGTGTTAACTTCAGTGCGTTAAAGAAGCTTTATTAACTTTAATATGTTAAGCCAGTTATTTGAAGCATTTCGATATCGTTTGCTTAATGCATATATACAAGAAAATCGATTTTATACCTAAATAAAAGATTACGGAATTCTTCCAAATGTACTGTCGTTATGCCACCATGGCTTTATATCAACTTCAATACGGTTAAAAAGGTTAATTAACATAAATATGTTAAACTAATGATTTGAAGCATTTATATATCGATTGCTAAATGTGTATATACAAAAAAATCGAATTTATACCTAAATATAAGATTACGGATTTCTTCTACATACACTGCCGTTATGCCGCCATGGCTTTGTGTTAACTTCAGTGCGTTAAAGTAGGTTTGTTAACTTAAATATGTCAAACTAATGATTTGAAGCATTTCGATATCGATTGCTAAATCAGTATATACAAGAAAATCGACATTATACCTAAATATAAGACTACAGAATTCTTCCAAATGTACTTCCGTTATGACGCCAAGGCTTTATATCACCTTCATTACGTTAAATAAGATGAATTAACTTAAATATGTTAAACTAATGATTTGAAGCATTTCGATATCGATTGCTAAATGCATATGTACAACAAAATCGACTTTATACCTAAATATAAGATTACGGAATTCTTCCAAATGTACTGTCGTTATGCCGCCATGGCTTTATATCAACCTCAATACGTTAAAGATGGTTTATGAACTTAAATATGTAAAACTAATGATTTGAAGTATTTCGATATCGATTGCTTAATGCGCATATACAAGAAAATCGACTTTATACCTAAATGTAAGATTACGGCATTCTTCCAAATGTACTGTCGTTATGCTGCCATGGCTTTATATCACCATCAGTACGTTAAAGATGGTTAATTAACTTAAATATGTTAAACTGATGATTTGAAGCATTTCGATATCGATTGCTAAATGTGTATGTACAACAAAATCGGCTAATACCTAAATATAAGATTACGGAATTCTTCCAAATGTACTGTCGTTATGCCGCCATGGCTTTGTATCACCTTCAATACGTTAAAGAAGGTTTATTAACTTAATATGTTAAACTAATGATTTGAAGCACTTCGATATCGATTGCTAAATGCGCATATACAAGAAAATCGACTTTATACCTAGATATAAGATTACGGAATTCTTCCAAATGTAGTGTAGTTATTCCGCCATGGCTTTGTATCAACCTCAATACGTTAAAGATGGTTTATTAACTTAAATATGTTAAACTAATGATTTGAAGCATTTCGATATCGATTGCTTAATGCGTATATACAAGAAAATCGACTTTATACCTAAATATAAGATAACGGAATTCTTCCAAATGTACTGTGGTTATGCCGCCATGGCTTTATATCAACCTTAATACGTTAAAGATGGTTTATTAACTTAAATATGTTAAACTAATGATTTGAAGTATTTCGATATCGATTGCTTAATGCGCATATACAAGAAAATCGACTTTATACCTAAATGTAAGATTACGGCATTCTTCCAAATGTACTGTCGTTATGCTGCCATGGCTTTATATCACCTTCAGTACGTAAAATATGGTTAATTAACTTAAATATGTTAAACTAATGATTTGAAGCATTTCGATATCGATTGCTAAATGTGTATGTACAACAAAATCGGCTTAATACCTAAATATAAGATTACGGAATTCTTCCAAATGTACTGTCGTTATGCCGCCATGGCTTTGTATCACCTTCAACACGTTAAAGAAGGTTTATTAACTTAATATGTTAAACTAATGATTTGAAGCATTTCTATATCGATTGCTAAATGAGCATATACAAGAAAATCGACTTTATACCTAAATATAAGTTTGCGGAATTCTTCCAAATTTAGTGTAGTTATTCCGCCATGGCTTTATATCACCTTCAATACGTTAAAGGTGGTTAATTACCTTAAATATGTTAAACTAATGATTTGAAGCATTTCGATATCGATTGCTTAATGCGCATATACAAGAAAATCGACTTTATACCTAAATATAAGATAACGGAATTCTTCCAAATGTACTGTGGTTATGCCGCCATAGCTTTGCATCACCTTCAACACGTTAAGGAAGGTTTATTAACTTAATATGTTAAACTAATGATTTGAAGCACTTCGATATCGATTGCAAAATGTGTATGTACAACAAAATCGACTTTTTACCTAAATATAAGATTACGGAATTCTTCTACATGTACTGCCGTTAAATAAAAGATTACGGAATTCACCCAAATATACTGCCGTTATGCCGTTATGGCTTTATGTAAACTTCAGTAAGATAAAGAAGGTTAATTAGCCTCTATATGCTAAACCAGTTATTTGAAGCATTTCGATATCGATTGCTAAATGCGTATGTACTACAAAATCAACTTTATACCTAAATATAAGATTACGGAATTCTTCTAAACGCACTGTCGTTATGCCGCCAAGGCTTTGTATCACCTTCAACACGTTAAAGAAGGTTTATTAACTTAATATGTTAAACAAATGATTTGAAGCATTTCTATATCGATTGCTAAATGAGCATATTCAAGAAAATCGACTTTATACCTAAATATAAGTTTACGGAATTCTTCCAAATGTAGTGTAGTTATTCCGCCATGGCTTTATATCACCTTCAATACGATAAAGATGGTTAATTAACTTAAATATGTTAAACTAATGATTTGAAGCATTTCGATATCGATTGCTAAATGTGTACATACAAGAAAATCGACTTTATACCTAAATATAAGATTACGGAATTCTTTTAAATGCACTGCCGTTATACCGTTAAGGCTTTATGTAAACTGCAGTAAGGTAAAGAAGTTTAATTAACTTAAATATATTGAACTTATGATTTGAAGCATTTCGATATCGATTGCTAAATGTGTATATACAAGAAAATCGAATTTATACCTAAAAATAAGAGTACGGAATTCTTCCAAATGCACTGCCGTTATGCCGCCAAGGCTTTACGCAAACTTCAGTACGATAAAGTAGGCTAATTAACATAAATATGTTAAACTAATGATTTGAAGCATCTCGATATCGATTGCTTAATGCATATATACATGAAAATCGACTTTATACCTAAATATAAAACTACGGAATTCTTCCAAATGTATTGTCGTTATGCCGCCATGGCTTTAGGTTAACTTCATTGCGTTAAAGAAGCTTTATTAACTTAAATATGTTAAACTAATGATTTGAAGCATTTCGATATCGCTTGCTAAATGAGTATATTCAACAAAATCGAATTTATACCTAAACATAAGACTACGGAATTCTTCTACATGCACTGCCGTTATGCC
>JAPZAG010000135.1:0-20000 GCA_027475135.1 Bactrocera correcta | reverse complement strand
CATAACATTAAGGAATTCTTCCAAATGTACTGTCGTTATGCCGCAATGGCTTCATATCGACTTCAATACGTTAAAGAAGGTTAATTAACTTAAATATGTTAAACTAATGATTTGAAGCATTTCGATATCGATTTCTAAATGCGTATATACAACCAAATCGACTATATACCTAAATATAAGATTACGAAATTCTTCCACATGTACTTTTCTTTTGCCGCCGTGGCTTTATATCACCTTCAATACGTTAAAGAAGGTTAATTATTTTAAATATGCTAAACCAGTTATTTGAAGCATATTGATATCGATTGCAAAATGTGTATATGCAAGAAAATCGACTTTATGCCTAAATATAAGACTACGGAATTCTTCCAAATGTACTGTCGTTATGCCGCCATGGCTTTATATCAACTTCAATACGTTAAAGAAGGTTAATTTACTTAAATATGCTAAATTAATGATTTGAAGCATTTCGATATTGATTGCTAAATGTTTATGTACAAGAAAATCGATTTTATACCTAAATAAAAGATTACGGAGTTCACCCAAACATACTGCCGTTATGTCGTTATGGCTTTATGTAAACTTCAATAAGATAAAGAAGGTTAATTAACTTAAATATGCTTAACCAGTTATTTGAAGCATTTTGATATCGATTGCAAAATGTGTATATACAAGAAAATCGACTTTATGCCTAAATATAAGACTACGGAATTCTTCCAAATGCAGTGCCGTTGTGGCTTTATGTCAACTTCAGTTCACCAAAGGAGGTTTATTAACTTAAATATGTTAAACCAGTTATATGAAGCATTTCGATATCGATTGCGAAATGTATATATACAAGAAAATCGACTTTATACCTAAATATAAGATTACGGAATTCTTCCACATGTACTGTCGTTATACCGCCATGGCTTTATATTACCTTCAATCCGTTAAAGAAGGTTGATTACTTTAAATATGTTAAACTAATGGTTTGAAGCATCACGATATCGATTGCTAAATGTGTATATACAACAAAATCGACTTTATTCCTAAATATAAGGTTACGGAATTCTTCCAAATGCACTGCCGTTATAAAGTTATGGCTTTACGTAAACTTCAGTAAGAAAAAGAAGGTTTATTAAATTAAATATGTTAAACTAATGATTTGAAGCATCTCGATATCGATTGCTAAATGTGTATATACAAGAAAACCGAATTTATACCTAAATATAAGATAACGGAATTCTTCTAAATGCACTGCCGTTATTCCGCCATGGCTATATGCCAACTTCAGATCGTTAAAGAAGGTTTATTAACTTAAACGTGTTAAACTTATGAGCCGTTATGGCTTTATGTTAACTTCAGTTCGTTAAAGAAGGTTAATTAACTTAAGTATGTTAAACCAGTTATTTGAAGCATTTCGATATCGATTGCTTAATGCATATATACAACAAAATCGACTTTATACCTAAATATAAGACTACGGAATTCTTCCAAATGTACTGTCGTTATGCCGCCATGGCTTTATATCAACTTCAATACGTTAAAGAAGGTTAATTAACTTAAATATGTTAAACTAATGATTTGAAGCATTTCGATATCGCTTGCTAAATAAAAGAAAATCGAATTTATACCTAAACATAAGATTACGGAATTCTTCCAAATGTACTGTCGTTATGCCGCCATGGCTTTATATAAACTTCAATATGTTAAAGAAGGTTAATTAACTTAAATATGTTAAACTATTGATTTCAATCATTTCGATATCGATTGCTAAATGCGTATATACAAGAAAATCAACTTTATACCTGAATATAAGATTACGGAATTCTTCTAAATGCACTGTCGTTATTTCGCCATGGATTTATATCACCTCCATTACGTTAAAGAAGGTTAATTAACTTAAATATGTTAAACTAATTATTCGAAGCATTTCGATGTCGACTGCTAAATGCGTATATACAACAAAATCGATTTTATACCTAAATATAAGATTACGGAATTCTTCTAAATGCACTGTCGTTATGCCGCCATAGCTTTAAGCCAACTTCCGTTCGTTAAAGAAGGTTTATTAACTTAAATATGTTAAACTAATGATTTGAAGCATTTCGATATCGATTGCTAAATGTGTATGTACAACAAAATCGACTTTATACCTAAATATGTCAATTTCAGTTCGCTAAAGGAGGTTTCTTCTTCTTTACTGGCGTAGACACCGCTTACGCGATTATAGCCGAGTCAACAACAGCGCGCCAGTCGTTTCTTCTCTTCGCTACGTGGCGCCAATTGGATATTCCAAGCGAGGCCAGGTCCTTCTCTACTTGGTCCTTCCAACGGAGTGGAGGTCTTCCTCTTCCTCTGCTTCCCGCGGCGGGTACTGCGTCGAATACTTTCAGAGCTGGAGTGTTTTCATCCATCCGGACAACATGACCTAGCCAGCGTAGCCGCTGTCTTTTAATTCGCTGAACTATGTCAATGTCGTCGTATATCTCGTACAGCTCATCGTTCCATCGAATGCGATATTCGCCGTGGCTAACGCGCAAAGGACCATAAATCTTTCGCAGAACCTTTCTCTCGAAAACTCGCAACGTCAACTCATCGGTTGTTGTCATCGTCCAAGCCTCTGCACCATATAGGAGGACGGGAATTATGAGAGACTTATAGAGTTTCGTTTTTGTTTGTCGAGAGAGGACTTTGCTTCTCAATTGCCTACTTAGTCCGAAGTAGCACCTGTTGGCAAGAGTTATCCTGCGTTGGATTTCTAGGCTGACATTGTTGGTGGTGTTAATGCTGGTTCCAAGATAGACGAAATTATCTACAATTTCAAAGTTATGACTGTCAACAGTGACGTGAGTGCCAAGTCGCGAGTGCGACGACTGTTTGTTTGATGACAGGAGATATTTCGTCTTGCCCCCGTTCACTGCCAGACCCATTTCTTTTGCTTCCTTGTCCAGTCTGGAGAAAGCAGAACTAACGGCGCGGGTGTTGAGGCCGATGATATCAATATCATCGGCATACGCCAGCAGTTGTACACTCTTATAAAAGATAGTACCCTCTCTGTTAAGTTCTGCAGCTCGAACTATTTTCTCCAGAAGCAGGTTGAAAAAGTCGCACGATAGGGAATCGCCTTGTCTGAAACCTCGTTTGGTATCGAACGGCTCGGAGAGGTCCTTCCCGATTCTGACGGAGCTTTTTGTGTTGCTCAACGTCAGTTTACATAGCCGTATTAGTTTTGCGGGGATACCAAATTCAGACATCGCGGCATAAAGGCAGCTCCTTTTCGTGCTGTCGAAAGCAGCTTTGAAATCGACGAAGAGGTGGTGTGTGTCGATTCTTCTTTCACGGGTCTTTTCCAAGATTTGGCGCATCGTGAATATCTGGTCGGTTGTTGATTTACCAGGTCTAAAGCCACACTGATAAGGTCCAATCAGTTTGTTGACGGTGGGCTTTAATCTTTCACACAGTACGCTCGACAGAACCTTATATGCGATATTGAGGAGGCTAATCCCACGGTAGTTGGCGCAGATTGTGGGGTCTCCTTTTTTATGGATTGGGCATAGCACACTTAAATTCCAATCGTTGGGCATACTTTCGTCCGACCATATTTTGCAAAGAAGCTGATGCATGCACCTTATCAGCTCTTCGCCGCCGTGTTTGAATAGCTCGGCCGGCAATCCATCGGCCCCTGCCGCTTTGTTGTTTTTCAGGCGGGCAATTGCTATTCGAACTTCTTCATGGTCGGGCAATGGAACGTCTGCTCCATCGTCATCGATTAGGGTATCGGGTTCGCTTTCTCCTGGTGTTGTGCGTTCACTGCCATTCAGCAGGCTGGAGAAGTGTTCCCTCCATAATTTAAGTATGCTCTGGGCATCGGTAACTAGATCACCTTTGGGGGTTCTACAAGAGTATGCTCCGGTCTTGAAACCTTCTGTAAGCCGCCGCATCTTTTCGTAGAATTTTCGAGCATTACCCCTGTCGGCCAGCTTATCAAGCTCTTCGTACTCACGCATTTCGGCCTCTTTCTTTTTCTGTCTACAAATGCGTCTCGCTTCCCTCTTCAACTCTCGGTATCTATCCCAACCCGCACGTGTTGTGGTCGATCGTAACGTTGCGAGGTAGGCAGCCTGTTTTCTCTCCGCTGCGACACGGCACTCCTCGTCGTACCAGCTGTTCTTCTGCACTTTCCGAAAACCAATGGTTTCGGTTGCAGCTGTACGTAAGGAGTTTGAAATGCCGTCCCACAGTTCCCTTATACCGAGTTGTTGACGAGTGCTCTCAGAGAGCAGGAGTGCAAGCCGAGTAGAAAAACGTTCGGCTGTCTGTTGCGATTGCAGCTTCTCGACGTCGAACCATCCTTGTGTTTGTTGGCGTGCGTTTTTTGCTGCACAGAGGCGGGTGCGTATTTTGGCTGCAACAATATAGTGGTCCGAGTCGATGTTAGGACCTCGGAGCGCACGCACATCTAAAACACTGGAGACGTGTCTTCCGTCTATCACAACATGATCGATCTGGTTGGTGGTTTTTCGATCTGGAGACAGCCAGGTAGCTTGATGTATCTTCTTATGCTGGAATCTAGTGCTACAGATAACCATATTTCGGGCCCCGGCGAAGTCGATCAGCCTCAGCCCATTTGGGGATGTTTCCGCGTGGAGGCTGAATTTACCGACCGTAGTGCCAAAGATACCTTCTTTGCCCACCCTGGCATTGAAGTCGCCAAGCACGATTTTGACATCGTGGCGGGGGCATCTCTCATAAGTGCGCTCCAAGCACTCATAAAAGGCATCTTTGGTCACATCGTCCTTCTCTTCCGTCGGGGCGTGGGCGCAAATCAGCGATATGTTGAAGAACCTCGCTTTGATGCGGATTGTGGCTAGACGTTCATTCTCCGGAGTGAATGATAGTACTCGGCGACGGAGTCTCTCTCCCACCACGAATCCAACACCAAACTTGCGCTCCTTTATATGGCCACTGTAGTAAATGTCACAAGGACCTACTCGTTTCTGTCCTTGTCCCGTCCATCGCATTTCTTGGACGGCGGTGATGTCAGCCTTTACCTTTACGAGGACATCTACCAGTTGGGCAGCGGCACCTTCCCAATTAAGGGACCGGACATTCCAGGTGCATGCCCTCAAATCATAGTCCTTATTTCGTTTGCCATGGTCGTCATCAAAAGGGGGGTCACTCATCCGAGGCTTGTTGTTGTCTTTCATTGGGGGTGTTTTTTTTACGTGGCGGGTCCCAAACCCAGCGCACAACCCTATGCAGGGGTGTTTCGCCTTCTCACTTTAGCTCGCCTTCAAACGGATGTCCTTAGGCTACCCAGAGGATACTTGGTCAAAGACCGGAAGTCGTGAGCTGCTTGAGTCATATGTAAAAGAATCGTTTCTGGCCACTCCCAAGTGAATGGCGATCAGAGAACTTTCCTCACTTGCGTGAACTTCTACACATGACCCCATCCTAAAGGAGGTTTACTAACTTAAATATGTTAAACTTGTTATCTGAAGCATTTCGATATCGATTGCGAAATATCTATATACAAGAAAATCGACTTTATACCTAAATATAAGAATACGGAATTCTTCCACATGTACTGTCGTTATGCCGCCATGGCTCTATATCAACTTCAATACGGTAAAGAAGGTTAATTATTTTAAATATGTTAAACTAATGGTTTGAAGCATTTCGATATCGATTGCTAAATGTGTAAATACAAGAAAATCGACTTTATACCTGAATATAAAAATATAACATTACGGAATTCTTCTAAATGCACTTACGTTATACCGTTAAGGCTCTATGTAGACTTCAGTAAGCTAAAAAACGTTTATCAACTTTATATGTTAAACTAATGATTTGAAGCATTTCGATATCGATAGCTAAATGTGTATATACAAGAAAATCGACCTTATACCTTAATATGAGATTACGGAATTCTTCTACATGCACTGCCGTTATGCCGCCATGGCTTTATGCCAACTTCAGATCGTTAAAGAAGATTTATTAACTTAGATATGTTAAACTTATGAGCTGAAGCATTTCGATATCGATTGCTTAATGTGTGTAAGTAACAAAATCGAATTTTTACCTTAATATAAGATTACGGAATTCTTCCAAATGCACTGCCGTTATACCGTTATGGCTTTATGTAAACTTCAGTAAGATAAAGAAGGTTAATAACCTTAAATATGTTAAACTATCGATTTGAAACATTCCGTTATCGATTGCTTAATGTGTATATACAAGAAAATCGAATTTATACCTAAATATAAGATTACGAAATTCTTCTAAATGCACTGCCGTTTTGCCGCCATGGCTTTATATCAACTTCAATACGTTAAAGAAGGTTAATTAACTTAAATATGTTAAACTAATGACTTGAAGCATTTCGATATCGCTTGCTAAATGTGTATATAGAAGAAAATCGAATTTATACCTAAATATAAGATAAAGGAATTCTTCTAAATGTACTGTCGTTATGCCGCCATGGCTTTATATCACCTTCATTACGTTAAAGAAGGCTAAATAACTTAAATATGTTAAACCAATGATTTGAGGCATATCGATATCGATTGCTGAATGTGTATGTACAAGAAAATCGACTTTATACCTAAATATAAGACTACGGAATTCTTCCAAATGTAACGGATAACGGAAGTTATCTACGTGCACTGCCGTTTTGCCGCCATGGCTTTATATCAACTTCAATACGTTAAAGAAGGTTGATTAACTTAAATATGTTAAACTAATGAGTTGAAGCATCTCGATATCGATTGCTAGATGTGTATATACAACAAAATCGACTTTATACCTAAATATAAGTTTAAGCAATTCTTCGAAATGCACTGCCGTTATACCGTTATGGCTTTATGTTATTTTCAGTAAGATAAATAAGGTTAATTAACTTAAATATGTTAAACTAATGATTTGAAGCATTTCGTTATCGATCGCTAAATATGTATATACAAGAAAATCGACTATATACCTAAATATAAGATAATGGAATTCTTCAACATGCACTGTCGTTATGCCGCCATGGCTTTATTACCTTAAATATGTTAAACTAATGATTTGAAGCATTTCGATATCGATTGCTAAATGTGTATATAAGAGAAAATCGACTTTATACCTAAATATAAGATAACGGAATTCTTTTAAATGCACTGCCGTTATGGCTTTATGTTAACTTCAGTTCGTTAAAGAAGCTTTATTAACTTAGGTATGTTAAACCAGTTAATTGAGGCGTTTCGATATCGATTGCTAAATGCGTATATACAACAAAATCGACTTTATATCTAAATATAAGATAACGGAATTCTTCCAAATGTACTGTCGTTATGCCGCCATGGCTTTATATCAACTTCAATACGTTAAAGAAGGTTAATTAACTTAAATATGTTAAACTTGAAGCATTTCGATATCGCTTGCCAAATGTGTATATAAAAGAAAATCGAATTTATACCTAAACATAACATTAAGGAATTCTTCCAAATGTACTGTCGTTTTGCCGCCATGGCTTTATATCAACTTCAATACGTTAAAGAAGGTTAATTAACTTAAATATGTTAAACTAATGATTTGAAGCATTTCGATATCGATTTCTAAATGCGTATATACAACCAAATCGACTATATACCTAAATATAAGACTACGGAATTCTTCCAAATGTACTGTCGTTATGCCGCCATGGCTTTATATCAACTTCAATACGTTAAAGAAGGTTAATTTACTTAAATATGCTAAATTAATGCTTTGAAGCATTTCGATATTGATTGCTAAATGTTTATGTACAAGAAAATCGATTTTATACCTAAATAAAAGATTACGGAGTTCACCCAAACATACTGCCGTTATGTCGTTATGGCTTTATGTAAACTTCAGTAAGATAAAGAAGGTTAATTAACTTAAATATGCTAAACCAGTTATTTGAAGCATTTTGATATCGATTGCAAAATGTGTATATACAAGAAAATCGACTTTATGCCTAAATATAAGGCTACGGAATTCTTCCAAATGCAGTGCCGTTGTGGCTTTATGTCAACTTCAGTTCACTAAAGGAGGTTTATTAACTTAAATATGTTAAACCAGTTATATGAAGCATTTCGAAATCGATTGCGAAATGTATATATACAAGAAAATCGACTTTATACCTAAATATAAGATTACGGAATTCTTCCACATGTACTGTCGTTATACCGCCATGGCTTTATATTACCTTCAATCCGTTAAAGAAGGTTGATTACTTTAATTATGTTAAACTAATGATTTGAAGCATTTCGATATCGATTGCTAAATATGTAAATACAAGAAAATCGACTTTATACCTAAATATAGGAATACGGAATTCTTCTAAATGCACTGCAGTTATACCGTTAAGGCTTTATGAAGACTTCAGTGCATTAAAGAAGGTTAATTAACTTAAATATGTTAAACTAATGATTGGAAGTATTTCGATATCTATTGCTAAATGTGTATATACAACAAAATCGACTTTATACCTAAATATAAGCTTACGGAATTCGTCTAAATGCACTGCCGTTATGCCGCCATGGCTTTATGTAAACCTCAGTGCGTTAAAGAAGCTTTATTAACTTAAATATGTTAAACTAATGATTTGAAGATTTTCGAAATCGATTGCTAAATGCATATATACAACCAAATCGACTTTATACCTATACATAAGATTACGGAATTCATACAAAGGCACTGCCGTTATACCGTAATGGCTTTATGTAAACTTCAGTAAGATAAAGAGGTTTTATTAACTTAAATATGTTAAACTAATGATGTGAAGCATTTCGATATCGATTGCTTAATGTGTATATACAAGAAAATCGACTTTATACCTAAATTTAAGATTACGGGATTCTTCTAAATGCACTGCCGTTATGCCGCCTTGACTTTATGCCAACTTCAGTTCGTTAAAGAAGCTTGATTAACTTAAATATTTTAAGCATTTCGATATCGATTGCTAAATGTGTATATACAAAAAAATCGACTTTTTACCTAGATATAAGATTACGGAATTCATACAAATGCACTGCCGTTATACCGTAATGGCTTTATGTAAACTTCAGTATGATAAAGAGGGTTTATTAACTTAAATATGTTAAACTAACGATGTGAAGCATTTCGATATCGATTGCTTAATGTGTATATACAAGAAAATCGACTTTATACCTAAATTTAAGATTACGGAATACTTCTAAATGCACTGCCGTTATGCCGTTATGGCTTTATGTTAACTTCAGTTCGTTAGAGAAGGTTTTTAACTTAAATGTGTTAAACCAGTTATTTGAAGCATTTCGATATCGATTGCTTAATGCATATATACAAGAAAATCGACTTTATACCTAAACATAAGATTACGGAATTCTTCTAAATGCACTGTCGTTATGCCGCCGTGGCTTTATGCCAACTTCAGTTCTTTAAAGGTTTATTAACTTAAATATGTTAAACTAATGATTTGAAGCATTTCGATGTCGATTGCTAAATTAGTATATACATGAAAATTGACTTTATACTTAAATATAATGTTACGTTATTCTTCTAAATGCACTGCCGTTATGCCGTTAAGGCTTTTGTAGACTTCAGTCAGATAAGGAGGGTTAATTAACTTAAATATGTTAAATTAATGATTTGAAGCATTACGATATCGATTGCTAAAAGTGTATATACAAGAAAATCGACTTTATACATAAATATAAGATTAAGGAATTCTTCTAAATGCACTGCCGTTATGCCGTTATGGCTTTATGTTAACTTCTGTTCGTTAAAGAAGGTTTATTAGCTTAAATATATTAAATTAATGATTTGAAGCATTTCGATATCGATTGCTTAATGCATATATACAAGAAAATCGACTTTATACCTAAATATATTTATTTATTTATTTTTTATTTTTAACAAATTTGTACAATAATAAATTATTTAACAAATAAATATTTAGCAGCGCTAGCAACAAGGGCCTTCGGCTGTCTTAATCTAATATAACGTTAATGGTTAAGGTGTTAGTAGAGCTAACTACGATTTATTCTTAATATTAAATATGCTTTAACAAGTCAGTCTCTTTCAACCATTTGTACATCTTTAGAACGTTTGTGATGTTAGCCTCTCTCAGAAGGTCGAAGGGATCCGTTGTACTCAGGATCTCTTTCCGGGTTGAGTTTATAATTGGACAATGTAGTATATGCCGAATTGATGCCGGCTCTTCACAAAATGGACACTTACTGGGTGGGGTACGTTGTAGAAGATGTGCATGCGTGATAATTGTGTGCCCCAGGCGTAGGCGAATAAATGGCTTAATTGTTGAGAGAGCTATGTTGGCAGAGATAGTTCCTTTCTTTCTGTTAGGATTGATAGCGGAGTAGTGATGAGCATAGGTGTTCCAATCGCTAATTTGAGTCTGGCGTCTTTCGTTTGCGACTTCAGTCAAAATGTCTTTTTTAGACATATAGTTAAACATTATGGATGGTGTTTTTGCAACGTTTTTTGCAGCGGCGTCAGCGTTTTCGTTGCCAATGATTCCTGTATGGCCTGGTATCCACATTAGTTTGATTTTTCGAGGTGTGGCTATTAAAGTGTTGCGTATCGCGATTACCTCATTTTGACCATTGGAGGGGCGTTCGATGGCGTCAAGGCATGAGTTGCTGTCGGTGCAAATAATGAACTTGCCTCGGTGAAGCTTAGCATATGTGATGGCTTCTAGAACAGCGGAGACTTCAGCGGTAAACACGGAGCAGATTGGGTGGAGTAGGCCGTGCCGAATAATTTCTCCATTTTCTTTTGTTACTGCAAGTGATGTGTTGTCGCGGGATTTAGAGCCATCCGTAAATAAGAAGTTCCATCTATTTGGCTGTAAAAGTGCTTTTATTTCGCATAAATTGCTCTGTATTTCTCTGGTGGTGTATTTGTTTTTGGAAATTGGAGCGTTTTAATTGTGTGAGGAATGTTGTTAATCAACCACTGTGGGCGGATAGTGGATACTCTAGGCCTTGAAGTATGCGGTATCTGAAGGTGTTTAAGGAATTTCAGTGATCGACTGATTGTTGGCAAGAATCTTGGCTCCCGTTTTCTTGACATCGCGTTTTTTACGTCTCTTTTTAAAAGATTGTTTGGAGTAAATAGCAGTTTAGGGAGTAAACGACGGCAGCCATCGATTGTTCTTTCAGCGATTGTAGGCAAGCCAGTTTCTGCAAAGAGGTTTTTTAGGGGTGTCGTAGGGAATGCTCTTATGCTTCTCCGTATTGCTACGTGATAAGGCGTGGATATTTTGTTGATTGCAGATGCTGGACAGTTTCCATAGAGTGGTAGTGCGTATTCAACCTTGGAGAGTATTAAGGCTCTGGTAGCGTTGACAAGAGTGGCCGGGTGAATATGGCTTTTCTTAGATGTTAGATATTTTATTATATTTAATCTTGTCACAAGACAGTCTCTAACATATTTACAATGTGATTTAAAGCTATATTTAGAGTCTATTATTAATTCTAAAACTTTAAGTTCATTAACAATGCTAATATTAAGGTTAGTACAGAAGTTAGTTAGATTAGAGCAGTTCACTTTTTTGCAAACGTGTAAAATTTTTGTTTTTTCTATTGATATTGTGGTACCAGCAGTCAGGGACCATGAAGTTAACTCTGCTAGGACATTTTCGAAAATTTGAGTGACTTGAGCTAGATTGTTACACTTTGTGTAGAAGACTACATCATCGGCGTAGAGCTGACATTGGATGCCGCGGATATTTGTTGTTCGGAGAACAAATTCATCAAACGCGATTATGAAAAGAAATGCAGATAAGGGTGAACCTTGCGGGGTGCCATTATCTAAAGGAACACTGTTGGACAGAAATCCGTTTATTTTGACTCTACACTTTCTATGCTGGAGAAAATTTTTAACAAATTTTTTAATTTTTTGGCCCACTTTCCAAGCGTCAAGTTGTTTCAAAACTATGTGTATGCCGATTCTATCGAATGCTTTTTGAAAGTCTATCGCTAATAATGACACGTGGTTTTTGGAGGATAGAGCGTTTGAAATAAAGTAGTCTAGATGTAGGAGTGCATCCATGGTGCCAAATCCCTTTCTGTATGCAACTTGATTAGGGCTTATAAGGTTTTTCACTTCAGCATACCACGCTAAGCGATTGACAATAATTTTTTTTAATAATTTTCCAAGACATGATAGGAGCGAAATTGGTCTATAACTGTTTACATCTGAAGGGGGTTTGGAGGGTTTTAGTATTGGAACAATACATGCAGTTTTCCAAAATTGTGGGTAGGGTCCACTATCAAAAATGCAATTGTAAAGCTTGAGTAGTCTACTCCTGACTGAGTTTGGCAGGTTTTGGATTATGGGATATGTAATCTTGTCCAGGCCTGGTGAACTTCCTTTGACTGAGGAGAGGGCAAATTCGAGTTCTGATGGGAGGATTTTGGACTCAAGTTGCTTGGCTGCGATTGATAAAGGGTAAGAGATTGGTGGTTCCTGGTTTAGTCGTCTTGCTTTTAAGTTACGGAAAGTGTTTGAAAAGGATATATCGGAGGAGGAAAGGGAGAACTGAGAAGAAAAATTGTTGGCAATAGCATGTGGGTCAGAGAGTGGTCCATTAGCGGAATTAATGTACGTAAAGGACATTTGTCTTGGGGAGCGAGTAAGTTTTCGTATGTCATTCCATATTTTTTTAGGTTTTGTTGATGAGTTTATGCTGGAGGTGAGTTCTTCAAATGCTTTGCGCTTTGCTAATTTGGCGTTTCGCTTAAATTGTGCGTTTGCTTTTTTGTATCTCAATAGATTTTCTGTTGAGCGAACGGTTTTGTATTGGTGCCACAAGTTCTGCTTGGAAACTTGGAGTGTGGATAGTTCGGAGCTCCACCAAGGAACGGTTTTATTGCATCTATTTGGTTTAGTTTGTGGTATAGTGAGGTGAGCTGCTGATCGTATAACTCTTAAGATTTTAGCTGCTTCTTGGTTTATGTTATTAGCAATTGGAGAGGCTGCACTGATTTCTTCGCATATTTGACCGAATTTCTTCCAGTCGGCTTGGTTAGTTTTAAATCCGGGGGTGAATTTTACTAAGGATTGGTTGCAAACTGAGGTTATTTGGGTAAGGATAGGGAAGTGGTCGCTTCCATGCAATGAGTCAAGGACTTTCCACTGGCAGTTTGAGGCTAGAGTTGCGGAACAAAGTGTAATGTCAACTGTAGAAAAGGTGTGGTGAGTCGAAAAGTGGGTGGGAGCACCATTATTTAGTGATATAAAATTGGATGAGATTAACGCGTCTTCAATTTTTTGTCCTCTAGAGTTTGTGTAATCAGATCCCCAGATAGTACTCCAGGCGTTGAAGTCGCCTCCAATGATGCATTGCGTACTGAATTGGTTCAGAAGTTGTGAAATATCAGCTGTAGAAAAAGTACCTTTGGGAGGAATGTACATGCAAACAGCCACTATCTTGGTTGTTGAATTGATGTCGATCGCTAGTGCTGAGAAACTTGTTTGAATAGGTGATAGCTTGTGTTGAATATTCCTTTTGACTAATATTGCAATTCCTTGCTTTTTACTAGTGATCTGAGGTAGATTGTAGAAATGCCCTATGTAATTTTTGGGAGTGTAGGCAGTTTGGTTTTGGGGTAAGTGAGTTTCGGTTAAAAGAATGATGGATGGGGAATAGTATTTAATCAGAATTTCAAGTTCGTGATAGTTATTGAGGTAACCATTCATATTCCATTGCAAAATTGATAACATGATGAATAGCAAATGATATGGAGGTAAAACGAAAAGTTATGGGAGAACGAATATATGCATACACACACGCATGTAACTGCTTTTGACACTCTGCGAGCAGAGCGCCGGTAGCCACATGCAGTAAGAGATGCATTACATTTCGAAGTCACTGTTATGATCAGCAACGCTCTTTGGCTCAGCTTGTACTGAGTCGGAGAGCATTAGACCACCACAGTCGTTATTTCTGGGCGAGGGGAAGATATAATTGTTACTTGAGGTGGGGTTGATTGTTGAAGAATTGGTGAGAGAGAAGGGTTTGGTCAAAGTAGAATTAAAAGGTGAATTGGTGATTGAAGTTTTGTTGTTTGTTGGCGTGGTCGTGCTAGAAGCCCATGAATGGGCCACAGATTTGTTGGAGTTTGGTAAGCTAGTGTTAGTTGAAGTGTTATTTGAAGAGGTGGAAATTTTTTTTGAAGCTTGAGGTGAATTTTTTGTTTTGTCGTTTTCGGAAGGTTTTGATGTTGTGGGGGCTGAAGTGGGAATGTTTGGAGTGGTTATTTGTGCAGGTAGAGAAATTATTGTTGAAAAGGGTATAAAAGAAGAGGTAGAGGAGTGCTGAGATCTGTATTTAGTTGCTGCTTCACGCATGCTGCATTTGTCGATGGTTTTTATTTTTAAAATTTCTTTAGCCTGTATAAACTTGGGACAAGTGTTTGCGGAGGAAGGGTGTTCGCCTGAGCAATTCACACACATGGTTCTTGAGCATTCGCTGTCATTGTGAGGGGGGAGACTGCAGTTGACGCATGTAGGAAGGCCTTTGCATTTTTTTATTGTGTGTCCGAGCCTTTGACAGGTTTTGCAGCGCATCGGATTGGGATAGTAGGGACGGACTGAAATTTTTCGCCAGGCTACATCAATTTCCTCAGGTAGCTTGTAGGCATCAAAAGTGAGGAGCATTGCACCTGTTGGGACTATGACACCTTCAAGCTTCTTCTGGAATTTATACACTGCACTTACTCCATAATCTTCAAGGCCTTCAATAATTTCTTTTTCAGGCAAATGGTTAAGAAATGGCGCGAAAATCGTGCCTTTTACGGAGTTAAGGTGTTCATGGTAATTGGCTGAAATTTTGCAGATGATCGAAAGTGTTGTCGTGTTTGTGAATTTTTCAGCAGTTTTTTTATTTTTGACTAGTAGGAGAAGACTTCCGTCGCGCAATTCTGAAATGGTAATGCCTAAAATGGCTTTATGCACCGCGAAGCATGAAAAACGTGACAGTGGTTTATTGTCTTCTAATGATTTAAGAACTATGTATTTTGGGTCGTCGTTTTTAGAGATGTTAATGGGGGGGAGCTCAGGGAAAGTCTCTTGAGATTTGTTGGCTTTTTTTCCTTTTGTATGAGGACTAGAGGAAAGTAGGGCGAACCTATTTTCCCCTGGATTGTAGGCCCCAGGGGGCATTATGAAAACACCTTACACAACCACTTATAACTATTTATGCACTTTTTTTTTTAATTTTTTATTTTTTTTTTGGTTTTTTTTTTTTGTGTTTTTAAAGAGAGCAATAGATCAATTGATACACAGAGAGCGTCACAGAGTAACAAAACGGTATACCGAAAACAGCAAATAAGCGAATACTGATAACACACGAGAAGAGTGAACGTCCGCACGCGTCAGAGGTTAGTCGGTGACTGAGTCTACCTAAATATAAGATTACGGCTTTCTTCCAAATGTACTGTCGTTATGCCGCCATGGCTTAATATCACCTTCAATAAGTTACAGAAGTTTACTATCTTAAATATGTTAAACTAATGATTTGAAGCATATCGAGATCGATTGCTAATTGTGTAAATACAAGAAAATCGGCTTTATACCTAAATATAAGATTACGGAATTCTTCTAAATGCACTGCCGTTATACCGCTAAGGCTTTATGTAGACTTCAGTAAGCTAAAAAATGTTTATTAACTTAATTGGTTAAACTAATGATTTGAAGCATTTCGATATCGATTGCTAAATGCGTATATACAACAAAATCGACTTTATACCTAAATACAGGGTAGGCCATTTAAAGTTGACCCATCTGGCAACGCTGTAACTTTTAACAGCGCTGACAAATCGGCTAATGTCATACCGCGTTAGAAGCGTCATTCGAAGACAATTTATACCATGGAACAGTACACTCCAAAAGAACGCGCTGAAATTGTTCAGCTTTATATTCAAAATAACTTTTCAATTGTGTTAACTCAACGTGCGTTTCGCAAAAAAAATAAAGTGAAAAGTGCTCCAGTTAAGAACACAATTAAGTCTTTATACGCAAAATTTGTGAACACCGGTAATCTCAGTAATGCCAGTCATGCATCCAGACAACGCACAAGACGTTCTGATGAAAATATCGAAGCTGTACGAGCCAGTATTGAGGAGACTCCATCGACATCGAGTTATCGCCGCTCTCAGGAATTAGACATCTCTCGCACCACTCTCCGACGCATAATTCATAAAGATTTGAAGATGTTTCCATATAAAATTCAAATGGCACAAAAACTAAACCCAGCCGATTATCCGCGACGTCTTAATTTTGGCAAATGGGCCATCGAAATGGCTGAAAACGAACTTGGTTTTGGCGAAAACTCATCATGGCAGACGAGGCACATTTCTCGTTGAATGGAGGCGTAAACAAGCAAAATTGCCGATTTCATGCCACCGAAAATCCTCAATTAATTGAAGAACAGCCTCTTTACGACCAAAAAGTAACAGTTTGGTGCGGTGTTTGCGCGAATATGATCATCGGACCGTATTTTTTCGAAGACGATGATGGAGCCACGACAACAGTCAATGGTGAGCGTTATCGAGCCATGATAACGGATTTTGTGATACCCATTATTCGCGAAAATGACATGGATAACTTCTGGTTTCAACAGGACGGGGCTACATGCCATACAGCTCGACCAACAATCAATTAATTGCGACCATTTTTCCCCGGGCGATTGATATCGAAAAATGGTGATGTTGACTGGCCACCGAGATCACCAGATTTGACGCCACCAGACTTTTATTTGTGGGGTTATTTGAAATCCAAGGTATACGCTAATAAGCCAAAGACCTTAGCTCAACTGAAAGCCAACATTCGACCTGAAACACCCGCCATTTCATCCGAAACATTGGCCAAAGTCATGGAAAATGTCGAAAAAAGAGTGCATTTAGCTGTCAAAGCTAAAGGTGCCCATTTACGCGATCTAATTTTTAAATATTAGCTGAAACAAATCCCCTTGGACCAAAATAAATTATTTTTGAAATGAACAAAAAACATTGTTTTCTTTTGTTCTTTTTTTTTTAGAAACAAATGGGTCAACTTTAAATGGCCTACCCTGGCCTGCCCTGAAAATCGATTTTATACCTAAATAAAAGATTACGGAAATTACCCAAATATACTGCCGTTATGCCGTTATGGCTTCTGTAAAGAAGGTTAATTATTTAAATATGATAAGCTAATGGTTTGAAGCATTTCGATATCGATTGCTAAATATGTAAATACAAGAAAATCGACTTTATACCTAAATATAAAATTATAACATTATGGAATTCTTCTAAATGCACTGCCGTTATGCCATTAGGGCCTTATGTAGACTTTAGTGCGCTAAAGAAGGTTTATTAACTTAAATATGTTAAGCTAATGATTTGAAGCATTTCGATATCGATTGCTAAATGTGTATATACAAGAAAATCGAATTTATACCTAAATATAAGATTACGGAATTCTTCCGAATGTACTGTCGTTATGCCGCCATGCCTTTATATCAACTTCAATACGTTAAAAAGGGTTTATTAACGTAAATATGTTAAACTAATGATTTGAAGCATTTAGATATCGATTGCTAAATGTGTATATACAAAAAAATCGAATTTATAGCTAAATAAAAGATTACGAAATTCTTCTAAATGCATTGCCGTTATGCCGTTATGGCTTTATGTTAACTTCAGCTCGTTAAAGAAGGTTTATTAACTTAGATATGTCACACCAGTTATTTGAAGCATTTCGAAATCGATTGCTTAATGCATATATACAAGAAATCGACTCTATACCTAAATATATGATAACGGAATTTCTCTGAATGCACTGCCGTTATGCCGTTAAGGCTTTTGTAGACTTCAGTAAGATAAAGAGGGTTAATTAGCTTAAATATGTTAAACTAATGATTTGAAGATTTTCGATATCGATTGCTTAATGGGTAAATACAAGATAATCGACTTTATACCTAAATATAAAATTATAACATTAC
This sequence comes from Bactrocera correcta, assembly GCA_027475135.1. Lineage (NCBI taxonomy): Eukaryota > Metazoa > Arthropoda > Insecta > Diptera > Tephritidae > Bactrocera > Bactrocera correcta. Next base: position 2,026 of record JAPZAG010000135.1, on the reverse strand, counting down.
GGAAATCTTCTAAATGCACTGCCGTTATACCGCCATGGCTTCATGTAGACTTCAGTAAGCTAAAAAAAGTTTATTAACTAAAATATGTTATACTAATGATTTGAAGCATTTCGATATCGATTGCTTACTGTGTAAATTTAAGAAAATCGACTTTATACCTAAATATAAGATAACGGAATTCTTCTAAAAGCACTGCCGTTATGCCGCCATGGCTTTATATCAACTTCAATAAGTTATAGGAGGTTATTAACTTAAATATGTTAAACTAATGATTTGAAGCATTTCGATATCGATTGCTAAATAAGTAAATACAAGAAAGTCGACTTTACACCTAAATATAAGATTACGGAATTCTCCTAAATGCACTTTCGTTATGCCGCCAGGGCTTTATGCCAACTTCAGTTCGTTAAAGAAGGTTTATTAACTTAAATATGTTAAACTATTAGGTTGAAGCATCTAGATATCGATTGTTAAATGTGTATATACAACAAAATCGACTTTATACCTAAACATAAGATTACGGAATTCTTCTACATGCACTGCCGTTTTGCCGCCATGGCTTTATGTTAACTTCAGTGCGTTAAAGAAGCTTTATTTACTTAAATATGTTAAACTACTGATTTGAAGCATTTCGATATCGATTGCTAAATGTGTATATACAAGAAAACCGTCTTTAAACCTAAATATAAGATTACGTAATTCTTCTTAATGCACTGCCATTATGCCGTTAAGTTTTTGTAGACTTCAGTAAGATTAAGATGGTTATTTAACTTAAATATGTTAAACTACTGATTTGAAGCATTTCGATATCGATTGCTAAATGTGTATATACAAGAAAACCGTCTTTAAACCTAAATATAAGATTACGGAATTCTTCTAAATGCAATGCCGTTATGCCGTTGTGTCTTTATGTTAACTTCTGTTCGTTAAAGAAGCTTTATTAACTTTAATATGTTAAACCAGTTATTTGGAGCATTTCGAAATCGATTGCTAAATGCATTTATACAAGAAAATCTTCTTTATACCTAAATATAAGATTACAGAATTCTTCCAAATGTACTGTCGTTATGCCGCCATGGCTTTATATCACCTTCAATACGTTAAAGAAGGTTAATTAACTTAAATATGTTAAACTAATGATTTAAAGCATTTCGTTATCGATTGCTAAATGTGTATATACAACAAAATCGATTTTATACCTAAATATAAGTTTACGGAATTCTTCTAAATGCACTGCCGTTATGCTGCCATGGCTTTATGTTAACTTCAGTGCGTTAAAGAAGCTTTATTAACTTAAATATGTTAAACTAATGGGTTAAAGCATCTCGATATCGATTGCTAAATGGGTATATACAACAAAATCGAATTTATACCAAAACATAAGATTACGGAATTCTTCCAAATGCGCTGTCGTTATACCGTTAGGGCTTTATGCCAACTTAGTTCGTTAAAGAAGGTTTATTAACTTAAATATGTTCAACTAATGATTTGAATCATTTCGATATCGATTGCTAAATGTGTATATACAAGAAAATCGACTTTATACCTAAATATATGATAACGGAATTCTCCTAAATGCACTGCCGTTATGCCGATATGGCTTTATGTTAACTTCAGTAAGATAAAGAAGGTTAATTAACTTAAATATGTTGAACTAATGATTTGAAGCATTTCGATATCGATTGCTCAATGTGTATATATACGAAAATCGAATTTATACCTAAATATAAAATTATGGAATTCTTCCAAATGTACTGTCGTTATGCCGCCATGGCTTTATATCACCTTCAATACGTTAAAGAAGGTTAATTAACTTAAATATATTGAACTAATGATTTGAAGCATTTCGATATCGATTGCTAAATGCATATATACAAGAAAATCTTTTTTATACCTAAATATAAGATTACGGAATTCTTCCAAATGTACTGTCGGTATGCCGCCAAGGCTTTTTATCACCTTCAATACGTTAAAGAAGGTTAATTAACTTAAATATGTTAAACTAATGATTTGAAGCATTTCGATA
>JAPZAG010001295.1:0-34944 GCA_027475135.1 Bactrocera correcta | reverse complement strand
TCCAGAGTATCTGATGCGTTTAACGGTTGTTATATAATTTATATTATTATAAACAGAAAAAAGCGGAAATCTTTTGAGGGACTTAAAATTTTCATGAATGATTTAAAGTTTTAAATTTAAAGTTGTAATTGTGCCTTTCACCTACATTGAAACCATTATTGTTAAGAAAAAACAGCAGCCCTTGTGCAATAAAGTTACTGATTAGGAATACTTTAGAAAGATGTTGGAATGTTATGAAGTAAATAGACTATATTTTAACTACAGGCCAACTGAAATCAAAAGTTTTATATTTGACAATAAGTAGGCAACACGCAGCTTCGAAAAGTACACCGGAAGTAAAGAAAATTCCTGTAAACTCTCAATATCCCAATAATATAAGAGAAATAATGAAATTAAAGCGAAAGCTACAACGTAAGTGGCATTAAAGTCGTTGCCCAAATGATAAATCTATTTTAAACAAAGTTTCTAAAGTTATTAATCGGAAAATCAAGAGGTTTCAAAATTAAAGTTTCACAAAATATCTTTGATCCGTAACGATTACTATTTTTTGGAAAAGTTGTAAAAAATTACAAACACCAAAAAATTCAAGTGTATCCCATTAAAATAAGTGCTGATATTTGGGTCATAGATATTTCAAAAAAAGCGGAAGTATTTTCGAATTATTAAAAAAATGTATTCGCTATATGAAACGCAGGCAGATTATCCTGATGTTACTGATCAAGAAAATGAAGTAATCTCAAGTTGCAGTGAGGAAATCATAAATTTTAAAAATAAAAAATCCCCGGTTGCAACCTGACCACTGCCGGGGTCCTAAAACAGCTTCCTCAAATAAGTATAGTAAAAATATGAAATATTTTAAATACGTGGCAACTTATTGGAAATTTGCTGAAATTATTATGATTTAAAAGCAAGGAAAACCAGGATAAAATGTATCTTCTTACAGGCTCCAACCGGTCCCAAAAAAACTTAAAGCTGTGTATTCGGCTGGAAAGTGATGGCGAGTGTTTTTTGGGACAGCCATGGAATTATTTTTATCGACTATCTTGAAAAAGGAAAAACTATAACCGGAGCATACTACGCATCATTATTGGACAAGCTAAAGGAAGAAATTTCGAAAAATCGGCCAAATTTGCAAAAAAAAGAAAGTCTTGTTCCATCAAGACAACGCACCATCTGACACCTCAACAGTCGCCATGGCGAAAATCACGAATTGCGGTTCGAACTGATTGACCATCCACCTTATTCACGGATCTAGCACCAAGCGACTTTTTTTTGCTTCCTCAACTTAAAACTGCGCTCCTCAACTTAAAAATTTGAAAAAGTCGCGAGCATGATGGTTAGGTCGGTTATTTATCAGACAGCCCTCGTATTCACGCAAGACCTGCCAGTAAGCTAGCGACATTTGCAGATGATACCACGTTGTTGACTTTTGGTAATAGTGAATACCAGTCAACTACTAATCTTCCAAAAAAATCTGTAAATAAAGTCCTACATTTGTTTTCACTTACAACAAGATACAGTACATACCAAAATACTTTTCATAGACGGTGCACGAACGATTACGGTATACTTTAACTCCGCTAAATATATATTTAGTAATGGTACTTGATTCTAAGCTACGGTGGAATGTTCATGTAAAAAAAACTAAAAGAGCTAGACATACGATTCAAGAATATTAATTGGTTAATTCGCAACAAATCAGTGTTATCGATCGAAAATAACCTACCTATCAATAAACAAATACTCACACCAATGTGGAACTACTTGGTAAACTTTGAGGATTTAAGTAGAAACATTTTTTTTCACCACCTGACACCTTTTTTCTGAGATCCTCGTGGAGATCAGCTACCGTATCAGTGGATTCAAAATTTTTCATAAAAAAATTATTCTTCTAACTTGCAAGTGATCCTTAAGGGAGTCATGAAAAGGTTTAATTAATTTTTTTATAGAGAAATGGAGCATTCAAATTTTTACAATTGGGGTACTCACAAAATGTCATAAAGCATCGTAAAATCATAAAATCATAAATTTTTATACTACAAGTAGTTTTACGGTATTTAGTCGAAATATATTTATTGAACTACTATAATGTACTAATTTATTAAAATTTGATTATTTTTGAAACTAACACTCAATAATAGTGCGCGTATAACATCGTAAAATATTAAATACTCATAATTTTCTTCATTCCTCGAAGACCACACATTTGGGTGAGATTCATTGCGTTCGCACACATTAACAACCATAAATAGCACAATATAAACCTAAATACCCAAATTAACTCATCTCAATTACTTAATCGCCAAAAGTATCAGCAGATTTTGGCAAAAAAAAAGTTTTATTTTTCTAATTAACATCGATTGCACTTGAGTTTTGCCAAATTCCCAGGCATACTCACACTGCAGCTGGAAAATCCCAAGCGTTGCTGGCGTCAATAACACTCGCTGCCAATTAGCTAAAACGCACGTTACTCATACGACCGGGTGGCCGCAACAATTTCGCTAATTGATTTCTTCTCCAGCAGCACTTTAGCGCTTTGCAACTTTCTTTTGCGAATTCCCATTTGCTTTGCACTGCGCTTGCTAACTCGAAAACTCTATCACTCTGCTATCTTACTTTGAGACGCATTGCAAACACTAAACTTTCGCTGTAGTTTGGCCTGAGCAGAAAGCATACAGCTAATGAGCCGAAGTTTGGCTGCAAGCGGCTTGCCAAAGTCAAGCAAACCGCAAACGTCAGCAAGGGAAAAGCGGCACTTGCCCAAATGCCAAGTTAAAACATGTCTTTAGAGGAGTTTGATGCAACAGTTAGAAGCAGTTAAAACTATGCGAGTAAAAAGAAAAATTAAAAAAAATATTAAAACAAAAAATTTTCAATTTAATTTTTTTTATCAATAATATATATACCATTATTGTTGATATATTAGCGCTATTTACTTTTACGTACTTGTTTAATGGCTCGTTGCGCTCGTGCAAATTGAATTTTGACCTTCTTTACGCCGCGTGGCCACACAGCTATTTAGCCTGAAAGCCTGAAAGTATTTGTAGCGCTGTAAAAATAGAATTTCAGCCTTTTTAAACTCTTCATGCAATTTTGACATTTATACCATGCGACCTTTTCCCAATGCCAACAAACACATGTGCGAACAATAGCAGTTTTTTTTTTTTGTTTTAAACTTTTCACACACACATATACACACAGGCATACCTTTCCACATCCGTAGTTCGATGCTAGCGGATATGCCTTTGATTAGCAGCCAAATCGCAAAAATATGTAGGATATTGGCACAAAAACAACAAGCAAAAGTTAACCGCACTCAAACTATCGAAAGTTGGGTGAAAATTATTTGCTCTAAAAGCAATTACATTCGACATATTGACAGCATGAGACAACGGAAGCTGGAAGAGCGCTTTAGGGCGTGAAACCTATTTCAGTGAATGCGACCTTCAATTTTCGATAATACTATGTATAAAAGCTGATTTGTAGAGGAAAATTTTGGGATTTTTACACAAAGCAAAAATGCAAATTAATACAGGGCGGAAACTCTGACTTATCAATTTATTTATTTATTTATTTTTTTTTTTTTGGGGAAAGTAGAATTTAGAAAAATATAAATTTGATGGATTTAAGTAAAGCGAGTAGCGTAAATAATCAAACTGAATTCCAGAATTTAGAATACAAAAAACTTTTACTATATTACTTTCTAACAAATGCGACTTTGAATACTTTTTTATATGTTTTTTTTTTAATAATTACGTCAATATTACCTCAAACACTTACCAATATTACACTAATTTTGAAATATTTAATTAAATTTAACAAATTTTTCAATTAGGTGGCAACGCTACTCAAAATATTTTCAGCTATATTCTTTTCAGTTGCATGAATATGTATTTAGTAACAACTTCATTGCAAGTATTATATATTTTACTGAAAAAGGTGGCAACCTTTTAATAATTTCAATTTACACCAGCCGAGCATTATATCGAAAATTCAAAAGAAGCAATTTAAATATGTGCGGACCTTTTAATTTGCACAAAATTGTCGTAACTCGTACACCATATAAATTTTAAAACAGGTGGCAACTTAAAAATAAAAATATACATATATATATTTATATGTTTCGAGCTGCTTCCCTTAAGCCTCTTTAATATAATTAATTTGGGGTAAAATTGTCTTAACTCGCATACTAAATAGGTGGCAACTATTAAAACAAAAATTTAAATTCCTCTTTTGAATCTCTGTAATATTAATGGTTTTGTTTTGTCGAAAATTTTTTAATGAAAATTTTTTGAAACATGTGGCAACTTTAATTTTATTAGTAAACGATTAATAAGTTTATCTTGCTTAGATATGTATCTTGCAATAATTTACATAATTAATATTTATCTAGTAATAATATATGTATGTATAAAACTTAACCGAACTAAAATTAAATGTGGCAACCTCTGAAACTTTAAGTGCCTTTTTGGCTTGAATTACTATCAAAACTTCAAAGAATAACTGTAACCAATTGATAATCCTTTAGTTTGTTTAAAAGTGTTTATAAGTCGTTTATTTTATAAATTTTAAACAGGTGGCAACCATTATCTAAAACTATTTTCAAAGTTCTATTTAAAACCTCTTTATTTTGAAACGTGTTGATTTGTTATAAATTTTTAAATTAAAAACTTTAAAACAGGTGGCAACCATATCCTTAATAATAAGAAATTAATTTTATTTACTAATTTTTAACAAGTTATAACCCCTTAGTTTGTTCAAAAAAAATTATAGCTCGTTTATTTTATAAATTTTAAACAGGTGGCAACCATTATGTAAAATTATTTTCAACATTCTATCCAAAATCTCTTTAATTTGAAATATTTTGATTTGTTACAATTGAATGAATTAAAAAATTTTAAACAGGTGGCAACCATAAACTTCATAATAAGAGATTATTATTATATGCTGCAGCCAGCTGAGCGACTTTAGTCCTTTGTACCGGAGCTGAGTGAGAACATTACACCAACTCAGCCATTTCAACACACACCAAAACGGCGGTCCATTCTTTTGCACATCCTGAACATTTTCATTGCATATGGTAACCCTATATAGAATTCTAAGCTCTATAAGTCCTTCATTCAGTTAATGAATATTCATTATTTCACCAAGAATATTGTTGATTTTATCAAATTCACACCTGACCGCACAGAAATCAAACTTATTACCTGCCAATTTAGTGAAATATTTACTTTATTGTTGCATTGAAGTTTATTGCAAATCGTTTTGGCTTTGTGAGCAAATTGCATTCAACTAAAATAAGATAAATATTTTCTTTGTTGCAATGTAGTTTTGGGTATTTTATTTTAAAATAAAATGCGCACTCACAGTTATTTAATTTAATGGCGAATATCCGTTAGCACACGGTGAATATAGGCATGTAATAAATACTTAAAATGAAAACGATTTTCGTGTGGAAAGCGACGAGCGCAAACATGCTTATTTAAGGAAGGAAAAACAGTGCGATTGAAATACCAAAATATTTACATTAATGGCAAAAGAATTAATTTCCGCATGGTGTTATAAATAATGGAGTGCCGATAGTAGTTCATTTACATATTTATAGAGAGCAAATAACTGGAAGGCCATTTGTGCATTTATTTATCTATTTTACTTACATATAATATATATATATGTGTAGCGCTAAAATTTATAGCAGTGAAGCTCGTAAATGTTTTAATAGGTGCTTCAGTTGCCAAATTTTTGCCATTGTGCAGATTCTTCATGAGATAAGTGATGAAGTAAAAAATTTCAAAAGTTAAGCAGCTTCCCTTTTAAGCAACATTATCTTCCAGCGATGTCATTTTAAAGACACTCTGATGCATTTAAGTTTTGCTTCAATCGAAAATGTTTTGGACGAAGTAATGATGCTAGTAGATCAATTGGCTAAGTCGTATATTCTTATAGCGAAAAGAACGAGGTACGAATAGCTTTAATGTAAAATGTTATCCATACGACTCACAATCATATGTACTATTAAGGGCTTATATACATTTGAAGATCAGAAAGTACACATTTTTATTAATTTTTTAAGAGGCATTTTACTCTTTATAAAATTATAGAACAACAGAATTGAATGTACTTTGATAATCTACCTTTCATTTAAAAAAACTTTGGATCCTCTTGATATCGCAGCCGAATCTCTATGAAAGATGATGATGAGAAAGTTTTTCGGCTTAAAAATAGTCCATCCTCAAAGACCAAACTTCTTTAAGTTCCTATAGCTGAACACAGACAATGATCGATAGACTAGTAAAAACCTTGACTTTTGGCAAAATCACGGCTTCTCAATAAAAAAGTAAATTATCAAAATCAGTACCAAAAATCGTATTACTTCAAATTATTATATAGGGACGGTACAAAAGTAGACCTATAGGGAGAACAAACGACGTCATATTTTTCCCCGCTCTTTTTACATTTCTCTTGAGTAAGGTTTACCATTTCATCATGAAATTATATACGATCCAACACAGAATCGAACTTATTAAAATTTACTACCGAAATTCGGAGTCAGTGGACTCAACTTTAAGAGCGCTTCGTCCAATTTATGATCGTCAAAAAATGTCCTGTCAGATCAACAATTGAGCGTCTTGTGGAAAATTTTAAATCCACAGTACAAACTGTTCTCGTGCCAGTAAGACAAACAAGTGTCTGTAGTGTTGAGAATATTGCTACCGCTGGCGCATCAATTAAAGAAGACCTAAAGCAGTCTATCACACGTCGCTCTCAAGGGTTGGGCGTCTCTCTGATGTCGTTTCGGCGAATTTCGCGAAAATATATTGGCCTACATCCTCATAAGATCAAATTGATGTAAGAACTAAAACGGCTTGACCACCAGAATCATCGTGTGTTCTTGAACATACGAGTACAACAACTTGAAAATGATCCGTATTTTTATCGAAAATTCATCTTCATCGATGAGACTAATTTCTGGCTGGATGGCTTCGTCAATAAGCAAAATTGCGTTCTTGGTCAGGCAGCAATCTACACGTAATCCATGAGACACCATTGCATGCCAAAGAGATTACTGTTTGGTGTGGCTTATGGTTCGGTACTTCTACATGATGATCAAGACCGGCACGTTACTGTGAATGGAATCCCTACCGCTCATTGATAACCGAATATTCTTGCCCAAATTGGCAGATATGGACTTGAACAATGTGTAGTTCCAATAGAATGGCGCCACAAGCCACACAACGAATGTCACAATCAATTTATTGAAAACTAAGTTTGATGAACGTGTTATCAGTTAGCCAGTCAATTGGCCGTATCGGTCGTGTGATTTGACGCTGCTAGACTATTTCATGTGGGGCTACTTGAAGTTTATGTCTATGAAAGCAAAGGCAGCGACGATTGATGAACTTCGTATGAATATCGAACTTGAAATTGCAGCTGTATCGGCCGATTTATGCTTGAAAACCGTCGAAAAATTGGTCGTGGTGGTCTGTAAACGAAATCGAGTTCCATGCATAAAGGCACCGAAAGTACTTTCATTGATATTCCAACCCGTTTTATATTTTGAAAAAGACATTGTATATATGTACATATATACATGATATATTTAACTCTATTTGTAACAAATTGTTTCTTCAAACATACGAGAGTTACCCATTATACTTTTGAAATATGTTCCTAATTCAATTAAATCTCTAAGTAATAAGCAAACAAATTTTCAAAATCCAAAAGCATATAAATAAAATATCTATTTCACCCAAAGAAAGCCAGCAGACTTTGTATAGACATTTTTAGCATAATTTTGCCGCCATAAATAAAAAAATTTATATTTTATAAACAAAGAATCAATTAAATAAATTTAAGTCAAAATTTGCCATAAAATATGGAAAACTAACACATTTTAAATAAAAAAAGCATAAGGAAAAAAATGAAATGAAAAATTTAACACCAAATTTCTCAAGGAAATATGTTGTCTTATAACCGAATGCCCTCAGTCTTTAGAAGAAGAATTATCAAACCAAAAAATTAACGTCATTTTCATATAAGTATATGTATATCGTATTATTTACCCATTTAGCAGCTTAGAAGTATATAAAATGTAGAATAACTATAAACGAATTATTATTTTTGCTATTATTTTCTGTTTATTTTGGCAGCTTTTGATGACGTATGCCGCAGATGAAAAACTAAAACTCAGTGCTTGCCTCAAGTCACAGCAAACAAACGGAAATATTTATTGTTTGAAACTCAACGAGCAGTTAGCGATAATAAATCGCAAAAAAAGCATTGACAGCTGAAGAAGAACAAGAAATCATTCCACATGACTGCACACAAATTTTTGACGATTTGATTTTTTTTTTATCACTATACACTATATGTATGAGTATAAGTATGTCTATGACGAGCAACTAATGCAGCGAACACTAAATTAAAACGATGACGTTATCAGCAGCACCGTCAGCGAGCAGCAACAAAAAAAAAAAAGAAAAAAGTTCAGAATGAAAATAAGAATGGAAAAATAATTTATATACTAGACGAAGTATGGCAGCAAGCAGATGTGGAAAGCGCGCGCAAGTTTGTTTACAAAAGAGTTTATCGCTCAGTATGTATGTATGCGTGTGTGTTTGTGTATCCGTGTGTTTAGCAGTATCCATGCATGACCATGTGCACGTATATGCTATAGATAGCTACTGTATTTATAAACTAATTTTTGCTTCTTTTTTGTGATATTTTTGTTTTTGTTATTGTGTTGCGTGTTTGATACTGGAAAAGTCCATTGTGAACACATTTTATAAACAAATCGTTAGTAGTAGCCTCGCTACGAGCATGTCTCGAAGCTGTGTGCTGTGTAATAATGATAGCGTCACTATCGATTACTTTTTGTTGAGTTTTTTTTTTGTACTTTTTTGTTGTATGTGCTTATAGAGATATACTTTCCAGTTTTTCTCTGTAAAAAATGCTTGAAAGCTGAACTTTTTTAATATTAAGATTATTTTTGGTTGTGGCAGAGCAAACAAGTACTAACACCAATTCGAAAAAATAGCGAAAAGTTATTAATTTTTGTATACTAATTATTAATAATATAATTATTTAAATAATAAAGACTTTGATTAAAAATTTTCTTAGATTAATTTTTGAAAAAAACGGATTTTTCTATTCTTATATCAACACATTTTTCAAAAAATCTATTTTAATATTTTTTAAAAATAACAATTCGTTATAATATTTTTTATAAAATTTTAATTTTTTTCTTATTTAAAAAATTTATTTTCTAAAAATAAACTTATTGACCAAAATTTTTGTAGTAAATCTATCATCAAGAGTTCAAATACTGTCCTTTTTTTCCATAAAAAATTCAAAACGTTTTTTTTTATGTGGCACGTAATTGTTGCCTACATTTTGGCGCACTGATATGGGCAGCTAATAGCCATGAAAGACAGATTGTTCTTCAAATTTTATATATTATTTACTCGATTAATAAATATGTTATGAATTTTGAATGCTCAAATACTCAGAACACATATAAATTGTACCAATAATCCTAAGCAAGATAATAGTCTACATTTAGGCTAATGTTATGTACCAGCTTAACGCTGATAATATCTTCTCAAGGTATGTGTATGAGTGAGAAGAAGCTAAATGACATAAAAATGAAAATTTGCTTGTATAATAACTTTTCCATTGTTTATTACTCACCCAAATTTTGACTTTGATTTAGATTAAATAAGATTATTTTTGACTCAAAAACATTTATTTTCTAAATTTACCTATATTTATAGTATATCTACACGAATGCTATTGACCAATTTATCGTATGTTGCCCACTTTTCCATTTAATCGTGCTTTCACGCACATCTGGCTCTCTGATCATTCACTATGAATTGTTTACGCTTCCACTACCAGCGCCTCTAGGCATCGATTTTCCAGCGTTGGCTCGCGTGTTTCTTTGTCATGGCTTTTCATTTCGAGCTAATATTTTAAATTTTAGTTTATATTTATTTGAAGTAAATAACATTTTTGTTTTGTTTGCTTTGTTTTCATTTCAATTTGCATTTTTTTGTATGTTTGTATGAGTCAGCAATTTTCGGGTTTATTTGCACTACTGTTCGTTTGCGGTCCAAAGCGTTTGGCCGTTCATATTATTACAGAATAAGGCCGTAAATATCGATGCTTTGTTTGCGGAATATCAATTCTCATTCATTACTATGGAATATTTAACGGCAGTGGTGTAACTGCTGATTGTATGTTTACTATATATGTAAAAGGGCAGTTATAAACAGAGTTGAGCCTTTGACGGAGAATAATTTGTTATTTTCAAAATTTTTAATTTCTGGAAATAAATGCCGTTTCAAAAAAGAAGTCTTGACAAGGAAATTAATAACTTTGAAATTTTTTAGTAAATCACTATTTATTAATTATTTCCTCTCATCTTCCCTGTTTTTTTACTTTTCACATTGTTTAATATTTAATTATTAAAAATATTTTTAATGTTTTTGAAAATCACTAAATTGAGTCAATTAGTAATTGCCAATTTCATGTAACCTTTCCTGCTTGTTTACTTTCTTCTTCTTCTTTACTGGCGTAGACACTTCTTACGCGATTATAGCCGAGTCAACAACAGCGCGCGAGTCGTGGATGATGGAGAACGGCAGTGCATTTAGAAGAATTCCGTTATCCTATATTTATGTATTAAGTCGATTTTCTTGTATATACACATTTAGCTCTCGATATCGAAATGCTTCAAATCATCAGTTTAACATATTTAAGTTAACTAGCCTTCTTTAACATAATGAAGGTGACATAAAGACATGGCATAACGGCAGTGCATTTGGAAGAATTTCGTAATCTTATATTTAGGTATAAAGTCGATTTTGATGTATATACACATAAGCAATCGATATCGAGATGGTTCAACTCATTAGTTTAATATATTTAAGTTAATTAAACTTCTTTATCTTACTGAAGTTTACATAAAGCATAACGGCATAACGGCAGTATATTTATATGAATTCCGTTATCTTATATTTAGGTATAAAGCCGATTTTGTTGTACATACACATTTAGCAATCGATTTTGAAATGCTTCAAATCATTAGTTTAATATATTTAAGTTAGTTCACCTTCTTTAACGTAATGAAGGTGATATAAAGCCGTGGCGCATAACGACAGTGCATTTAGAAGAACTCCGTAATCATATATTTCGGTATAAAGTCGATTTTCTTGTATATACACATTTAGCTATCGATATCGAAATGCTTCAAATCATTCGTTTAACATATTTAAGTTAGTTAACCTTCTTTACCGTAATGAAGGTGATATTAAAGCCATGGCGGCATAACGACAGTGCATTTAGAAGAATTCCGTAATCTTATATTTAGGTATAAAGTCGATTTTGTTGTATATACACATTTAGCAATCGATATCGAAATGCTTTAAAACATTAGTTTAACATATTTAAGTTAATTGACCTTCTTTATCTTACTGAAGTTTACATAAAGCCCAAAACGGTATAACGGCAGTATATTTATATGAATTCCGTTATCTTATATTTAGGTATAAAGCCGATTTTGTTGTATATACGCATTTAGCAATCGATATCGAAATGCTTCAAATCATTAGTTTAACAAATTTAAGTTAATTAACCTTCTTTAACGTATTGAAGTTGATATAAAAGCCATGGCGGCATAACCACAGTACATTTGGAAGAATTCGTAGTCTTATATTTAGGTATAAAGTCGATTTTTTGGTATATATGCATTAAGCAATCGATATCGAAATGCTTCAAATCATTAGTTTAACATATTTAAGTTATCTAGCCTTCTTTAACGTAATGAAGGTGACATAAAGACATGGCGGCATAACGACAGTACATTTGGAAGAATTCCGTGATCTTAAGTTTAGGTATAAATTCGATTTTCTTTTACATACACATTTAGCTATCGATATCGAAATGCTTCAAATCATTAGTTTAACAAATTTAAGTTAATTAACCTTCTTTAACGTATTGAAGTTGATATAAAGCCATGGCGGCATAACCACAGTACATTTGGAAGAATTCCGTAGTCTTATATATAGGTATAAAGTCGATTTTCTGGTATATATGCATTAAGCAATCGATATCGAATGCTTCAAATAACTGGTTTAACATATTTAAGTTAATAAACCTTCTTTAACGAACTGAAGTTAGCTTAAGGCCATGGCGGCATAACGGCAGTGCATTTGGAAGAATTCCGCAATCTTATATTTAGGTATAAAGTCGATTTTTCTTGTATTTACACATTTAGCAACCTATATCGAAAAGCATCAAATACTGGTTTAGCATATTTAAGTTAACTAACCTTCTTTATCTTACTGAAGTTTACATAAGCAATAACGGCATAATGGCAGTATATTTATATGAATTCCGTTATCTTATATTTAGGTATAAAGACGATTTTGTTGTACATACCCATTTACCAATTGATATCGAAATGCTTCAAATCATTAGTTTAACATATTTAAGTTAGTTAACCTTCTCTACCGTAATGAAGGTTATATTAAGCCATGGCGGCATAACGACAGTGCATTTAGAAGAATTCCGTAATCTTATATTTAGGTATAAAGTCGATTTTGTTGTATATACGCATCTAGCAATCGATATCGAAATGTTTCAAATCATTAGTTTAACATATTTAAGTTAATAAAACCTTCTTTAACGTATTGAAGTTGATATAAAGCCATGGCAGCTTAACGACAGTGCATTTAGAAGAATTCCGTAATCTTATATTTAGGTATAAAGTCGATTTTGTTGTATATACACATTTAGCAATCGATATCGAAATGCTATTAAAACATTAGTTTAACATATTTAAGTTAATTGACCTTCTTTATCTTACTGAAGTTTACATAAAGCCAAAACGGTATAACGGCAGTGCATTTGGAAGAATTCCGTAATCTTATATTTAGGTAAAAAGCCGATTTTCTTGTATATACACATTTAGCTATCGATATCGAAATGCTTCAAATCATTCGTTTAACATATTTAAGTTAGTTAACCTTCTTTAACGTAATGAAGGTGATATAAAGCCATGGCGGCATAACGACAGTGCATTTAGAAGAATTCCGTAATCTTATATTTAGGTATAAAGCCGATTTTGTTATTTATACGCATTTAGCAATCGATATCAAAATACCTCAAATCATTAGTTTAACATATTTAAGTTAATTAACCTGCTTTAACGTATTGAAATTGATGTAAAGCCATGGCAGCATAACGACAATACATTTGGAAGAATTCCGTAGTCTTATATTTATGTATAAAATTGATTTTCTTGTATATACACATTTAGCTATCGAAATCGAAATGCTTCAAATCATTAGTTTAACATATTTAAGTTAATAAACCTTCTTTAACGAACGGAAGTTGGCTTAAAGCCATGGTGGCATAACGGCAGTGCATTTAGAAGAATTCCGTAATCTTATATTAGGTATAAAGTCGATTTTCTTTTACATACATGTAGTGCTGGTTGTAGCGTGACGAACAACTGACGAAGACTGTGTACTCACCTTAAACTTAACGAAACACGACAAACGACGGCTCGGACAATTTTAAAAGACAACACGAACGGACATTACGAGTTGGACCGCAGCGGAAAGAAGAAGTAAAGAAGTTTGTAAAGAAGTCATTTTAAAAACTAAACTTAATTCTAAATAAATATTTTTCATAAAACCTAACACTGGTTTATTTGCTTGGAAAGGCGTCGACAAGGTAAGAATTCCTACATACACATTTAGCTATCGATATCGAAATGCTTCAAATCATTAGTTTAACAAATTTAAGTTAATTAACTTTCTTTAACGTATTGAAGTTGATATAAAGCCATGGCGGCATAACCACAGTACATTTGGAAGAATTCCGTAGTCTTATATTTAGGTATAAAATTGATTTTCTTGTATATACACATTTAGCTATCGATATCGAAATACTTCAAATCATTAGTTTAACATATTTAAGTTAATTGACCTTCTTTATCTTACTGAAGTTTACATAAAGCCAAAACGGTATAACGGCAGTGCATTTGGAAGAATTCCGTAATCTTATATTTAGGTAAAAAGCCGATTTTCTTGTATATACACATTTAGCTATCGATATCGAAATGCTTCAAATCATTCGTATAACATATTTAAGTTAGTTAACCTTCTTTAACGTAATGAAGGTGATATAAAGCCATGGCGGCATAACGACAGTGCATTTAGAAGAATTCCGTAATCTTATATTTAGGTATAAAGCCGATTTTGTTATTTATACGCATTTAGCAATCGATATCAAAATACCTCAAATCATTAGTTTAACATATTTAAGTTAATTAACCTGCTTTAACGTATTGAAATTGATGTAAAGCCATGGCAGCATAACGACAATACATTTGGAAGAATTCCGTAGTCTTATATTTATGTATAAAATTGATTTTCTTGTATATACACATTTAGCTATCGAAATCGAAATGCTTCAAATCATTAGTTTAACATATTTAAGTTAATAAACCTTCTTTAACGAACGGAAGTTGGCTTAAAGCCATGGTGGCATAACGGCAGTGCATTTAGAAGAATTCCGTAATCTTATATTAGGTATAAAGTCGATTTTCTTTTACATACATGTAGTGCTGGTTGTAGCGTGACGAACAACTGACGAAGACTGTGTACTCACCTTAAACTTAACGAAACACGACAAACGACGGCTCGGACAATTTTAAAAGACAACACGAACGGACATTACGAGTTAGACCGCAGCGGAAAGAAGAAGTAAAGAAGTTTGTAGAGAAGTCATTTTAAAAACTAAACTTAATTCTAAATAAATATTTTTCATAAAACCTAACACTGGTTTATTTGCTTGGAAAGGCGTCGACAAGGTAAGAATTCCTACAAAATTGGGGGCTCACCAAGGAATTTCACTCAGACGTGAGCTAGCAGCAGCGAAAGTTGACGCAGAAAATCTTCAGAGCTCAGCGTGGACACCGAAAGATAAGAACATCAGGCAAAAACGGAGTGGATTAAAAGAAATAGGAATTCCGAAATAGTTGCATAAGTCAGCAAATAACGCACATTTCGAAGTGACACCAAAAAGCAGCGAAGATTCCAGAGCAATAGCGGCCAAAGCAGAGCCGCAGCAGCCGAAGCAGAACAACTTCAGCGAACTTTCGAAGTGACGCCAAAAAGCAGCGAAGATTCCAGAGCAATAGCAGCCGAAGCAGAGCAGCAGCAGCCGAAGCAGAACAACAGCAGCCGAAGCAGCATTCGTTGCAGCAGAGCAGAAGCCTATTTAAAATAAGTAACCGACACCATTCGAATACGAAGGAGAATAAAGGAAAAGCCGAAACAAGACGAAGAAGCAGAAGCAGAAGAACCAACAGAAAGTAAGTACATGCAGTAGAAAGAGAATACAGAAAATGATATCAGAGGATTAAAGCTGGAAGTAATTGAAAGAGTTTATGTTGAAAAGAAAATAGAGAAGTGTAAAGGTGTATAGCAAGAAGCAAGAAGTAAGAAGTACATGAAATAAATTGTAAGAAGGCAGATTCTCAATGCAGAATAGTTGCGAAGAAAAAAACAAAGTTGCAAGTTGAAACGTGAAGAAGAAAGAAGAAAATAAAATAAGATGTAAGAGTACAGACACTGAATGTAAAAGAAATATGTAGTATGCAATATTGAATGGAATAGAAATTTACAGAGTAATGAAAGTGCATTATTAAAGAAGGTTGATATAAGAAGTTGATATTAAAGTAGTCGAAAGGAAGAACAGAGTAAGAAGTGGCAAACTAACTATTCGTGGAAATAGAAATAAATTCTTATTAGACTCAGCCAAACTGAAAGAAAAGAAGCAATTGAAGAACGCAAACAGTGAGAATAATATCTATGCTATAGATAAAGCAGTAAAAAGACAGAAATATAGAAAATAACAAACACTTTATTTATTAAATTCAAACTACGAGTAATATAAGTGATCGCCAGCAGTATTTTAAACTATATACGTATTTATGTATACGCAAGCACATATTCTAAGCAACTTTTGTTAAACTTTTTTTTAGTTTATAAGCATCTGTATTTTTATACTTGTTACAACAAGGTCTAAATATTAGTTGGTAAGATGGACTTAAACACTTTAATGACTTTGACAGTTAATGGACTGAAAGACAAGTTGAGAGAAATTGGTATTTCGACTACTGGACAAAAACGAGAACTTCAGGACAGACTACTGCAGCACTATGGCTTGTCGCGAAATGAGCCAAGCGATGATGAGTTGAGTCGATCGGTATACGATGACGTTCAAGAATGCAACATTCCACAGTCTTCCCAGTCCTTGGTGCGGCAACAGCTATTTACTCTTAAAGATTTAGGTGATTGTGTTAGTTCATTTACTGGTGAAGGGTCGGTAGATATTCGGTTTTGGGTAAACGAATTCGAGTTGAATGCAGATATAGTAAAGTGGAACGATTTGCAAAGATTTGTTTATGGCAAGCAGCTTCTACGTGGAGCAGCCAAGCTTTTCGTTAGAAGTCAAAGCAATGTAAGCAATTGGGAAAACTTAAAAAGTGCGTTAATTACTGAACTCGGTGCTAAGCTTTGTTCGTCAGATGTTCATAAGCTGTTGAAAAATAGGCTTAAACACTCGAATGAAACGTTACGTGAATATTTATATAGCCTAATGGAAATAGGCAAACAAATTAATCTAGACGAGGCCAGTGTCATTGATTATTTTATTGAGGGGATTCCGGATTCACGATTTAATAAGTATTTATTGTATCAAGCAAAGAATATAAACGATTTAAAAGAGCAGATAAAAGTGTATGAAAGGATACGAAAATCTAATGCAGGGTTAGGTAAAGTAGGCACAAATGAATCTAGGAAAGAGAGTTTTTTATTAATGGTAAAGCCAAAAGAAGAATCGGTTAGAAGGTGTTTTAAGTGTGGAGATAAAACGCATGTAGCTGCACAATGTCCACAGAAGCAGTTCAAATGCTTTAAGTGCAACGAATTGGGTCATCGCTCTTTCGAATGCAAGAGTAAAGATAAAAGAACAAATGACCCAAAGAAAGAACCGAGCACGGTCAACATGTTGAGGGACGATATTTTTCAACCATTTATAAATAGAGTTCGCGACGAGTTACATTTTAAGACGGTCATGATTAACGATTTTAGATTTGAGGCACTTATTGATTCAGGATGTTCACTAAATTTGATTCGATACGATACATTAGTATTAAGTGGGGCCGGAAATAAGTTGACTAATGACCGAAGGAAGCTTTATAGTGCTTGTGCTAATGTCATTGAGACCATAGGCAGCTTTGAAATTTTGATGCATGTAGATGAACTATCGCTAAATGTCACCTTTCATGTAGTCAAAGAAAATGATATTCAATTCGCAGGGATGATAGGAAAGGCTATTCTGAAGAATGTTGATATCGTTTTAACAGAAAAGGAAGTTGTTTTTAAAAATAAAAGTTTATCTTACAAGCCGGAGGTTAAGAATAATCAAACACAAACAGTTGAGGTAGATTCCAAAGTCAAAGTAGTTACACCAGAAAAGTGGATACAAGAGTTCGATGTCATGAGCTTGAACGAATTAGAGGAAATAAAGACAATGGATGTGAAACATTTAGAGAAGAGTCTGGCTAAGAATGTAGAAAATTTAGTAAATAGATATACAACGACAGGTAAATGTGTATCACCCGTAAAAATGGAAATTGTGTTGTCAGATGAAGTAGCTGTTTACCAGCGGCCTAGGCGAATGTCTTTTGAAGATCGTTGCTTTGTTGATAAGCAAATTGAGGAATGGCTAAGAGACGGGATAATACAAATTAGCAACTCCAACTTTGCTGCGCCTATTGTTGTTGTTCCAAAGAAAGATGGAGGAAAGCGCTTATGCTGTGACTACAGGCAACTGAATAAGAAGATAATAAGGGATAATTTTCCAATGGTCGTAATGGACGATGTCTTAGATAGACTGCAAGGGGGTCGAGTTTTCACGACATTAGATTTGTCTAATGGGTTTTTCCATGTGCCAGTAGAACCGAAATCGAGGAAATACACTGCATTCGTAACTAGTGACGGGCAATACGAATTTTGCGTGGTACCATTCGGTATTTCAAACTCACCTGCTGTATTTTGCAGATATGTAAACGCTGTTTTTAGGGAATTAATCCAAAAAGGTACAGTGATTACGTATATGGACGATTTGATAATTCCTTCAAAAGACGAAAACGAGGGCATAGAGAAGTTGAAAGAGGTTTTGCAGGTTAGCGCCGCGTACGGACTGAAAATAAGGTGGACGAAATGTCAGTTCTTAAAGCGAAGAGTGGAGTTTTTAGGGTACGTTATCGAAAATGGAACTATACAAATTTCCGAAGAAAAAACTACCGCGGTTAAAAATTTTCCTTTACCATCAGAAAAGAAGAGCTTACAGAGGTTTTTGGGATTAACGTCTTATTTTCGACGGTTTATAGCGAGTTTTGCAGTTATCGCAAGACCATTATCAGACTTGTTGAGGAAGGACGTAGTTTTCAGACTAGGAGAAGAACAACTTGCAGCTTTTAAGCAACTTAAAGCCCAGTTACAGAAAGCGCCAGTATTACGGCTATTTTCCCAGAACGCGTATACGGAAGTCCATACTGATGCCAGTAAGTATGGGTATGGAGGTATGTTATTGCAGAAGGATCCAACTGACCAACAACTGCATCCGGTGCAATATATGAGCCGGAAAACAAAGCCGGTGGAGGAAAATTACCCAGCGTACGAGCTAGAGGTTTTAGCTATCATCGAGGCCCTAAAAAAATGGAGGATATACTTATTAGGAATAAAATTTAAGATCATTACTGACTGCAACGCGTTCACAATGACCCTTAGAAGAAACGATATACCCCCAAAAATTGCGAGATGGGCGTTGTTTCTCCAAGATTTTAATTACGAAATCGAACACCGGGCAGGGACTAGAATGGCACACGTTGACGCTCTGAGTAGGGTGTATTGTTTGATGTTAGAAGACTCATTAAAGTATCAACTTAAGCAGGCACAACTCAAAGACGAATGGACAAAAGCAGTTCGCAAAATTTTAGAAAAAGACGAGTTTGAGGACTTTTATGTTAAATATGACATCCTTTTTAAGAATCCTGAGAAGGAGTTGATAGTAGTACCAGTTCTTATGGAGGATGAAATCATTAGAATGGCGCACAGACAGGGACATTTTTCGATAAAAAAAAACCCAGGATATTTTAGAAAAGACGTTTTTTATTCCTCAAGCCAATGCTAAAGTAGGCAAGATAGTACGAAGTTGCATCGAATGTATCGTCAATGAATCCAAGAGTGGGAAAAAAGAGGGATTTCTAAATACGATAAATAAAGAAGACAAACCTTTAGGAACCTATCACATCGACCACGTTGGACCACTGGAGACGACCGGAAAGTCGTATAATTTCATTTTGGTGGTGGTAGACGCATTTAGCAAGTTCGTGTGGTTGTATCCTACGAAGAATACAGGAACAGAAGCAGTAGTAGAGAGGCTAAAGAAGCAGGCAGCTATATTCGGTAACCCAAAGCGCATCATTTCTGGTAGGGGAACTGCGTTTACCTCGAATTTGTTCAAAGAATACTGCCAGGAGGAGAAAATTCAGCATTTGCTTATAACCACAGGAGTACCGCGGGGAAATGGGCAAGTAGAAAGGATGCACAAGATAGTGGTTCCCATGTTATCAAAGTTGTGCACAGAGACACCTACAAATTGGTACAAACACATAGATCGCGTACAACAGTTTATAAACAACACACCCCCGCGAAGTACAAAGCAGTCACCATTCAAGATATTAACTGGACTTGACATGCGTATGGCCAATATGCCAGAGCTACAAGAACTCTTAGATAATGAAGCAGTAGATGAGTTGAACGAAGATCGCGAATTAGTAAGGAAGCAATCTAGGGAAAATATTTCGCAAATTCAGCAGGAGAATCGCAGGTCGTACAATCTGCGGCGTAGAAATGAAACGGGTTATGAACCGAACGATCTAGTGGCGATTAAAATAACGCAATTCGGGAGTGGACTAAAATTAAAACCAAAATTCTTAGGTCCATATAGAGTTGTGAAGAAATTCAACCATGGGCGGTATGAGGTTGAAAAAGTAGGAGACCATGAAGGGCCGGGAAAGACATCTACAGTGGCAGAATATATGAAACGATGGACCAACTCATTCGGGGGCGAATGAGATCAGGACGGCCGAATGTAGTGCTGGTTGTAGCGTGACGAACAACTGACGAAGACTGTGTACTCACCTTAAACTTAACGAAACACGACAAACGACGGCTCGGACAATTTTAAAAGACAACACGAACGGACATTACGAGTTGGACCGCAGCGGAAAGAAGAAGTAAAGAAGTTTGTAAAGAAGTCATTTTAAAAACTAAACTTAATTCTAAATAAATATTTTTCATAAAACCTAACACTGGTTTATTTGCTTGGAAAGGCGTCGACAAGGTAAGAATTCCTACATACACATTTAGCTATCGATATCGAAATGCTTCAAATCATTAGTTTAACAAATTTAAGTTAATTAACTTTCTTTAACGTATTGAAGTTGATATAAAGCCATGGCGGCATAACCACAGTACATTTGGAAGAATTCCGTAGTCTTATATTTAGGTATAAAATTGATTTTCTTGTATATACACATTTAGCTATCGATATCGAAATACTTCAAATCATTAGTTTAACATATTAAGTTAATAAACATTTTTTAGCATACTGAAGTCTATATAAAGCCTTAACGGTATAACGTCGTTTTTTCTTATTCGCCTCATTTAGGTAGGGTAACTTTCTTGCAACGCGGCCGTGAATATTAGCTTGGCGCAATCTATTACGGACAGTGTGCACTGAGGGGGCCTTCTTGCCTTCTTTTACAAGCTGTGCGCGAATTTTTGGAACTGATTTGAAGGGATCAGAATTGGAAATATCCAAAATTCGTTTATCAACTCTCTCCGTTGTAATTTTTGGGCGCCCTTGTCTCTTCTTCCTGATGACTTGATTTTCTTTGTTGTAGCCTGCAACAACTTTCCATATTGCGACTTGGCTTTTGTTAAATTTTTCAGCAATATAACGCTGTGTGTGACCATCTTTATGCAAACTATTTATGGCTGAACGCTCCTCATTCGTTAATTGTTTAAAATTCACCATTTTCAATTTTTTTTTTAAATTCGCTGTAAATAAATCGCCTCAATATTTCAAAAAATTAAATAAAAACAAAAACCAATGTTTTACCTACCAATTCAATTTCAAAATGTATGAAATAATAAATTTTTTCACCTTTAATGCTTTTTTGTAATTTATTTTTAAGTTTTAATTTGAAAAACACCAATTACTGCACTTGATAACTTATTTTGTCCACGCTTTGTCACTGAGTATTTTTATAGAATGCGACGCAAATTTTTTTCCAGACACGCGGTCGCCACTAAAATCATCAATTGCGGTACTTTGATAACGGTACTTTCCGAACATATGCAAAAAAAATTATATTCGATAACGCAAAAATGTATAGAGCATTTAAAACAGCGCTGGATGTTTTGATAACTTACTTTTTCTAGCTACTGTAAATATGTTAAACTAATGATTTGAAGCATTTCGATATCGATTGCTAAATGAGTATATACAAGAAAATCGACTTTATACCAAAATATAAGATTACGGAATTCTTCCAAATGTACTGTCGTTATGTCGCCATGGCTTCATGTCACCTTCGGTAGGTTAAAGAAGGTAATTTAACTTAAATATGTTAAACTAATGATTTGAAGCATTTCGATATTGATTGCTAAATGTGCTAATACAAGAAACTTGACTTTATACCTAAACATAGGATAACGGAATTCTTCCAAATGCACTGCCGTTATTCCGCCATGGCTTTATGTCAACTTCAGTTCGTTAAAGTAGGTTTGTTAACTTAAATATGTTAAACTTATGATTTGAAGCATTTCGATATCGATCTCTAAATGCATTTATACAAGAAAATCGACTTTATACCTAAATATGTATAAGATTTCGGAATTCTTCCAAATTACTGTCGTTTTGGCGCCATGGCTTTATTTCACCTTCAATACGTTAAAGATGGTTAATTAACTTAAATATGTTAAACTAATGATTTGAAGCATTTCGATATCGATTTCTAAATGCATATATACCAGAAAATCGACTTTATACCTTAATATAAGATTACGGAATTCTTCCAAATTACTGTCGTTATGGCGTTAAGGCTTTATTTCACCTTCAATACGTTAAAGATGGTTAATTAAATTTAATATGTTAAACTAATGATTTGAAGCATTTCGATATCGATTGCTAAATGTGCATATGCAAAAAAATCGAATTTAAACCTAAATATAAGCCGTTATGCCGCCATGGCTTTGTGTTAACTTCAGTGCGTTAAAGTAGGTTTGTTAACTTAAATATGTTAAATCAGTTATTTGAAGCATTTCGATATCGATTGCTTAATGCATATATACAAGAAAATCGACTTTATTCCTAAATATAAGATTACGGAATTCTTCCAAATGTACTGTCATTATACCACCATGGCTATATATCAACTTCAATATGTTAAAGAAGATTAATTAACTAAAATATGTTAAACTAATGATTTGAGGCATTTCGATATCGATTGCTAAATGTGAATATACAACAAAATCGACTTTATACCTAAATATAATATTGCGAAATTCTCACAAATGCACTGCCGTTATACCGTTATGGCTTTATGCCAACTTCAGTTCGTTAAAGAAGGTTTATTAACTTAAATATGTTAAACTAATGATTTGAAGCATTTCGATTTCGATTGCTAAATGAGTATATACAAGAAAATCGACTTTATAACTAAATATCAGATTACGGAATTCTTCCAAATGCACTGCCGTTATACCGTTAAGGCTTTTGTAGGCTTTAGTAAGGTTAGGAGGGTTAATTAGCTTAAATATGTTAAACTAATGATTTGAAGCATTTCGATATCGATTGCTAAATGTGTATATACAACAAAATCGACTTTTTACCTAAATATAAGATTACGTAATTCTTCTAAATGCTTTGCCGTTATGCCGTTAAAACGTTTGTAGACTTCAGTAAGATAAAGAGGGTTAATTAACTTAAATATGTTAAACTTATGACTTGAAACATTTCGATTTCGATTGCTAAATGAATATATACAAGAAAAGCGACTTTATACCTAAATATAAGATAACGTAATTCTTCTAAATGCTTTGCTGTTATGCCGTTAAGGCGTTTGTAGACTTCAGTAAGATAAAGAGGGTTAATTATCTTAAATATGTCAAACTAATGATTTGAAGCATTTCGATTTCGATTGATAAATGAGTATGTACAAGAAAATCGACTTTATACCTAAATATAAGATTACGTAATTCTTCTAAATGCTTTGCCGTTATGCATATAAGGCGTTTGTAGACTTCAGTGAGATAAAGAGGGTTAATTAACTTAAATATGTTAAACTAATGATTTGAGGCATTTCGATATCGATTGCTAAATGTGTATGTACAAGAAAATCGACTTTATACCTAAATATATGATAACGGAATTCTTCTACATGTACTGCCGTTATGCCGTTAAGGCGTTTGTAGACTTCAGTAAGATAAAGGGGGTTAATTAATTTAAATATGTTAAACTAATGATTTGAAACATTTCGATATCGATTGCTAAATGTGTATATACAAGAAAATCGACTTTATACCTAAATATAAGATTACGTAATTCTTCTAAATGCTTTGCCGTTATGCCGTTAAAACGTTTGTAGACTTCAGTAAGATAAAGAGGGTTAATTAACTTAAATATGTTAAACTAATGATTTGAAGCATTTCGATATCGATTGCTAAATGAGTATATACAAGAAAATCGACTTTATACCTAAATATAAGATTACGTAATTCTTCTAAATGCTTTGCCGTTATGCCGTTAAAACGTTTGTAGACTTCAGTAAGATAAAGAGGGTTAATT
Organism: Bactrocera correcta; assembly: GCA_027475135.1. Taxonomy (NCBI): domain Eukaryota; kingdom Metazoa; phylum Arthropoda; class Insecta; order Diptera; family Tephritidae; genus Bactrocera; species Bactrocera correcta. The sequence continues at coordinate 10,944 of JAPZAG010001295.1, read as the reverse complement.
AACCTAAATATGTTAAACTAATGATTTGAAGCTTTGCGATTTCGATTGAGTATATACTAGAAAAGCGACTTTATACCTAAATATAAGATTACGTAATTCTTCCAAATGCTTTGCCGTTATGCCGTTAAGGCGTTTGTAGACTTCAGTAAGATAAAGAGGGTTAATTAACTTAAATATGTTAAACTAATGATTTGAAGCATTTCGATATCGATTGCTAAATGTGTATGTACAAGAAAATCGACTTTATACCTAAATATATGATAACGGAATTCTTCTACATGCACTGCCGTTATGCCGCCATGGCTTTATGTTAACTTCGGTGCGTTTAAGAAGCTTTATTAACTTAGATAAGTTACACTAGTTATTCGAAGCATTTCGAAATCGATCGCTTAATGCATTTATACAAGAAAATCGACTTTCTACCTAAATATAAGTTTACGGAATTCTTCTAAATGCACTGCCGTTATGCCGCCATGGCTTTACGTTAACTTCAGTTCGTTTAAGAAGGTTTGTTAACTTAAATATGTTAAACCAGTTATTTGAAGCATTTCGATATCGATTGCTTAATGCATATATACAAGAAAATCGACTTTATACCTAAATAAAAGATTACGGAATTCTTCCAAATGTACTGTCGTTATGCCACCATGGCTTTATATCAACTTCAATACGTTAAAAAAGGTTAATTAACTTAAATATGTTAAACTAATGATTTGAAGCATTTAGATATCGATTGCTAAATGTGTATATACAACAAAATCGACTTTATACCTAAATATAAGCTTACGGAATTCTTCTAAATGCACTGCCGTTATGCCGCCATGGCTTTATGTTAATTTCGGTGCGTTTAAGAAGCTTTATTAACTTAAATGTGTTAAACTTATGATTTGAAGATTTTCGAAATCGTTTGCTAAAGGCATATACACAACAAATTCGACTTTATACCTAAATATAAGATTACGTAATTCTTCCAAATGCACTGCCGTTATGCCGTTATGGCTTTATGTTAACTTCAGTTCGTTTAAGAAGGTTTATTAACTTAGATAAGTTACACTAGTTATTTGAAGCATTTCGAAATCGATTGCTTAATGCATATATACAAGAAAATCGACATTCTACCTAAATATAAGTTTACGGAATTCTTCTAAATGCACTGCCGTTGTGCCGTTATGGCTTTATGTTAACTTCAGTTCGTTTCAGAAGGTTTGTTAACTTAAATATGTGAAACTAATGATTTGAAGCATTTCGATATCGATTGCTAAATGCATATATACAACAAAATCGACTTTATACCTAAATATAAGATTACGGAATTCTTCTAAATGCTTTGCCGTTATCCCGTTAAGGAGTTTGTAGACTTCAGTAAGATAGAGAGGGTTAATTAGCTTAAGTATGTTAAACTAATGATTTGAAGCATTTCGATATCGATTGCTAAATGTGTATATACAACAAAATTGACTTTATACCTAAATATAAGATTACGAAATTCTTTTAAATGCTTTGCCGTTATTCCGTTAAAACGTTTGTAGACTTCAGTGCGTTAAAGTAGGTTTGTTATCTTAAATATGTTAAACTAATGATTTGAAGCATTTCGATTTCGTTTGCTAAATGAGTATATACAAGAAAATCGACTTTATACCTATATATAAGATTACGGAATTCTTCTAAATGCTTTACCGTTATGCCGTTAAGGAGTTTGTAGACTTCAGTAAGATAGAGAGGGTTAATTAACTTTAATATATTAAAATAATGATTTGAGGCATTTCGATAGCGATTGCTTAATGTGTATATACAAGAAAATCGACTTTATACCTAAATATATGATAACGGAATTCTTCTACATGCACTGCCGTTATGCCGTTAAGGCGTTTGTAGACTTCAGTAAGATAAAGGGGGTTAATTCACCTCAATATTTTAAAAACTAATGATTTGAAGCATTTCGATATCGATTGCTAAATGTGTATATACAAGAAAATCGACTTTATACCTAAATATAAGATTACGGAATTCTTCCAAATGCACTGCCGTTATACCGTTATGGTTTTATTTTAACTTCAGTTATTTAAAGAAGGTTTATTAACTTAAATATGTTAAACCAGTTATTTGAAGCATTTCGATATCGATTGCTTAATGCATATATACAAGAAAATCGACTTTATACCTAAATATAAGATTACGGAATTCTTCCAAATGTACTGTCGTTATGCCGCCATATATTTAGGTATATACGCTTACGGAATTCTTTTAAATGCACTGCCGTTATGGCTTTATGTTAACTTCAGTTCGTTAAAGAAGGTTTATTAACTTAGATATGTTACACCAGTTATTGGAAGCATTTCGAAATCGATTGCTTAATGCATATATACAAGAAAATCGACTTTATACCTAAATATAAGATTACGGAGTTCTTCCAAATGTACTGTAGTTATGCCGCCATGGCTTTATATGAACTTCAATATGTTAAAGAAGATTAATTAACTTATATATGTTAAACTAATGATTTGAGGCATTTCGATATCGATTGCTAAATGTATATATACACGAAAATCGACTTTATACCTAAATATAAGATTACGGAACTCTTCCAAATGCACTGCCGTTATACCGTTATAGTTTTATGTTAACTCCAGTTAGTTAAAGAAGGTTTATTAACTTAAATATGTTCAACCAGTTATTTGAAGCATTTCGATATCGATTGCTTAATGCATATATACAAGAAAATCGACTTTATACCTAAATATAAGATTACGTAATTCTTCTAAATGCTTTGCCGTTATGCAATTAAGGCGTTTGTAGACTTCAGTAAGATAAAGAGGGTTAATTAACTTAAATATGTTAAACTAATGATTTGAGGCATTTCGATATCGATTGCTAAATGTGTATGTACAAGAAAATCGACTTTATACCTAAATATATGATAACGGAATTTTTCCCTACATGCAGTTATGCCTTTAAAAGGCGTTTGTAGACTTCAGTAAGATAAAGGGGGTTTAAATTTAAATCTTAAATATGTTAAACTAATGATTTAAAGGCATTTCGATATCGATTGCTAAATGAGTATATATAAGAAAATCGACTTTATACCTAAATATAAGATAACGTTATTCTTCTTAATGCTTTGCCGTTATGCAATTAAAGCGCTTGTAGACTTCAGTAAGATAAAGAGGGTTAATTAACTTAAATATGTTAAACTAATGATTTGAGGCATTTCGATATCGATTGCTAAATGTGTATATACAAGAAAATCGACTTTATACCTAAATAAAAGGATTACGTAATTCTTGTAAATGCTTTGCCGTTATGCCGTTAAAACGTTTGTAGACTTCAGTAAGATAAAGAGGGTTAATTAACTTAAATATGTTAAACTAATGATTTGAAGCATTTCTATATCGATTGCTAAATGAGTATATACAAGAAAATCGACTTTATACCAAATATATAAGATAACGTAATTCTTCTAAATGCTTTGCCGTTATGCCGTTAAGGCGTTTGTAGACTTCAGTGAGATAAAGAGGGTTAATTAACTTAAATATGTTAAACTAATGATTTGAGGCATTTCGATATCGATTGCTAAATGTGTATGTACAAGAAAATCGACTTTATAGCTAAATATATGATTAGGGTAATTCTTCAAACATGCTTTGCCGTTATGCCTTTAAAAGGCGTTTGTAGACTTCAGTAATATCAAGGGGGTTAATTAACTTAAATATGTTAAACTAATGATTTAAAGGCATTTCTATATCGATTGCTAAATGTGTATATACAAGAAAATCGACTTTATACCTAAATAAAAGGATTACGTAATTCTTCTAAATGCTTTGCCGTTATGCCTTTAAAAGGCGTTTGTAGACTTCAGTGAGATAAAGAGGGTTAATTAACTTAAATATGTTAAACTAATGATTTGAGGCATTTCGATATCGATTGCTGAATGTGTATGTACAAGAAAATCGACTTTATACCTAAATATATGATAACGGAATTCTTCTACATGCGCTGCCGTTATGCCGTTAAGGCGTTTGTAGACTTCAGTAAGATAAAGAGGGTTAATTAGCTTAAATATGTTAAACTTATGATTTGAAGATTTTCGAAATCGATTGCTAAATGCATATACACAACAAAATCGACTTTATTCCTAAATATAAGATTACGGCATTCTTCTAAATGCTTTGCCGTTATGCCGTTAAAACGTTTGTAGACTTCAGTAAGATAAAGAGGGTTAATTAGCTTAAATATGTTAAACTAATGATTTGAAGCATTTCGATATCGATTGCTAAATGTGTATATACAACAAAATCGACTTTATACCTAATTATAAGATTACGTAATTCTTCTAAATGCTTTGCCGTTATGCCGTTAAAACGTTTGTAGACTTCAAAAAGATAAAGAGGGTTAATTAACTTAAATATGTTAAACTAATGATTTAAAGCATTTCTATATCGATTGCTAAATGAGTATATACAACAAAATCGACTTTATACCTAAATATAAGATTACGTAATTCTTCTAAATGCTTTGCCGCTATGCCGTTAGGATGTTTGTAGACTTCAGTAAAATAAAGAGGGTTAATTAACTTAAATATGTTAAACTAATGCCTTGAAGCTATTCGATTTCGATTGCTAAATGTGTATATTCAAGAAAATCGACTTTATACCTAAATATAAGATTACGGAATTCTTCCAAATGCACTGTCGTTATTTCGTTATGGTTTTATGTTAACTTCAGTTAGACTAAGAAGGTTTATAAACTTAAATATGTTAAACCAGTTATTTGAAGCATTTCGATATCGATTGCTTAATGCATATATAAAAGAAAATCGACTTTATTCCTAAATATAAGATTACGGAATTCTTCCAAATGTACTGTCGTTATGCCACCAGGCTTTATACCAACTTCAATACGTTTAAAAAGATTAATTAGCTTAATTATGATAATCTTATTATTTGAGGCATTTCGATATCGATTGCTAAATGTGTATATAGAAGAAAATCGACTTTATACCTAAATTTAAGATTACGAAATTTTTCTACATGAACTGCCGTTATGCCGCCATGGCTTTGTGTTAACTTCAGTGCGTTAAAGAAGCTTTATTAACTTAAATATGCTAAACTAATGATTTGAGTATTTTCGAAATCGATTGCTAAGTGCATATATACAAGAAAATCTTCCTTTTACCTAAATATAAGTTTACGGAATTCTTCCAAATGTACTGTCGTTATGCCGCCATGGCTTTATATGAACTTCAATATGTTAAAGAAGGTTAATTAACTTAAATATGTTAAACTAATGATTTGAGGCATTTCGATATCGATTGCTAAATGTGTATATACAACAAAATCGACTTTATACCTAAATATACGCTTACGGAACTCTTTTAAATGCACTGCCGTTATGGCTTTATGTTAACTTCAGTTCGTTAAAGAAGGTTTATTAACTTAGATATGTTACACCAGTTATTGGAAGCATTCCGAAATCGATTGCTTAATGCATATATACAAGAAAATCGACTTTATACCTAAATATATGATAACAGAATTCTTCTACATGCACTGCCGTTATGCCGCCATGGCTTTGTGTTAACTTCAGTGCGCTAAAGTAGGTTTGTTAACTTAAATATGTTAAACTAATGATTTGAAGCATTTCGATTTCGATTGCTTAATGAGTATATACAAGAAAATGGACTTTATACCTAAGTATAAGATTACTGAACTCTTCTAAATGCTTTGCCGTTAAGGCGTTTGTAGACTTCAGTAAGATAGAGTGGTTAATTAACTCAAATATATTAAACTAATGATTTGAGGCATTTCGATATCGACTGCTATATGTGTATATACAAGAAAATCGACTTTATACCCAAATATATCATAACGGAATTCTTCTACATGCACTGCCGTTATGCCGTTAAGGCGTTTGTAGACTTCAGTAAGATAGAGTGGGTTAATTAACTCAAATATATTAAACTAATGATTTGAGGCATTTCGATATCGATTGCCAAATGTGTATATAGAAGAAAATCGACTTTATACCGAAATATAAGATTACGGAATTCTTCTACATGAACTGCCGTTATGCCGCCATGGCTTTGTGTTAACTTCAGTGTGTTACAGAAGCTTTATTAACTTAAATATGTTAAACTAATGATCTGAAGATTTTCGAAATCGATTGCTAAGTGCATATATACAAGAAAATCTTCCTTATACCTAAATATAAGATTACAGAATTCTTCCAAATGCACTGCCGTTATATTGTTATGGTTTTATTTTAACTTCAGTTAGTTAAAGAAGGTTTATTAACTTAAACATGTTACACAAGTTATTTGAAGCATTTCGATATCGATTGCTTAATGCATATATACAGGAAAATCGACTTTATACCTAAATATAAGATTACGGAATTCTTCCAAATGTACTGTCGTTATGCCACCATGGCTTTATATCAACTTCAATACGTTAAAAAAGGTTGATTAACTAAAATATGATAAACTAATGATTTGAGGCATTTCGATATCGATTGCTAAATGTGTATATAGAAGAAAATCGACTTTATACCTAAATATAAGATCACGGAATTCTTCTACATGAACTGCCGTTATGCCGCCATGGCTTTGTGTTAACTTCAGTGCGTTAAAGAAGCTTTATTAACTTAAATATGTTAAACTAATGATTTGAAGATTTTCAAAATCGATTGCTAAGTGCATATATACAAGAAAATCTTCCTTATACCTAAATATAAGATTACGGAATTCTTCCAAATGCACTGCCGTTATACTTTTATGGCTTTATGTTAACTTCAGTAAGATAAAGAGGGTTAATTAACTTAAATATGTTAAACTAATGATTTGAGGCATTTCGATATCGATTGCTAAATGTGTATATACAAGAAAATCGACTTTATACCTAAATATAAGATTACGTAATTCTTCTAAATGCTTTGCCGTTATGCCGTCTAAGGCGTTTGTAGACTTCAGTAAGATAAAGAGGGTTAATTAACTTAAATATGTTAAACTAATGATTTAAAGGCATTTCGATATCGATTGCTAAATGTGTATATACAAGAAAATCGACTTTATACCTAAATATAAGATAAGGGTAATTCTTCTAAATGCTTTGCCGTTATGCCGTTAAGGCGTTTGTAGACTTCAGTAAGATAAAGAGGGTTAATTAACTTAAATATGTTAAACTTATGATTTGAAGCATTTCAAATATCGATTGCTAAATGGTATATACAAGAAAATCGACTTTATACCTAAATATAAGATTACGGAATTCTTCAAACATGCACTGCCGTTATGCCGTTAAGGCGTTTGTAGACTTCAGTAAGATAAAGGGGGTTTAAATTTAAAGCTTAAATATGTTAAACTAATGATTTAAAGGCATTTCGATATCGATTGCTAAATGTGTATATACAACAAAATCGACTTTATACCTAAATATAAGATTACGTAATTCTTCTAAATGCTTTGCCGTTATGCCGTTAAAACGTTTGTAGACTTCAGTAAGATAAAGAGGGTTAATTAACTTAAATATGTTAAACTAATGATTTGAAGCATTTCTATATCGATTGCTAAATGAGTATATACAACAAAATCGACTTTATACCTAAATATAAGATTACGTAATTCTTCTAAATGCTTTGCCGTTATGCCGTTAAGGACGTTTGTAGACTTCAGTAAGATAAAGAGGGTTAATTAACTTAAATATGTTAAACTAATGATTTAAAGGCATTTCGATATCGATTGCTAAATGTGTATATACAAGAAAATCGACTTTATACCTAAATATAGATAACGGAATTCTTCAAACATGCACTGCCGTTATGCCGTTAAGGCGTTTGTAGACTTCAGTAAGATAAAGAGGGTTAATTAGCTTAAATATGTTAAACTTATGATTTGAAGATTTCGAAATCGATTGCTAAATGCATATACACAACAAAATCGACTTTATACCTAAATATAAGATTACGGAATTCTTCTAAATGCTTTGCCGTTATGCCGTTAAAACGTTTGTAGACTTCAGTAAGATAAAGAGGGTTAATTAGCTTAAATATGTTAAACTAATGATTTGAAGCATTTCGATATCGATTGCTAGATGTGTATATACAACAAAATCGACTTTATACCTAATTATAAGATTACGTAATTCTTCTAAATGCTTTGCCGTTATGCCGTTAAAACGTTTGTAGACTTCAAAAAGATAAAGAGGGTTAATTAACTTAAATATGTTAAACTAATGATTTGAAGCATTTCTATATCGATTGCTAAATGAGTATATACAACAAAATCGACTTTATACCTAAATATAAGATTACGTAATTCTTCTAAATGCTTTGCCGTTATGCCGTTAGGATGTTTGTAGACTTCAGTAAAATAAAGAGGGTTAATTAACTTAAATATGTTAAACTAATGCCTTGAAGCTATTCGATTTCGATTGCTAAATGTATATATTCAAGAAAATCGACTTTATACCTAAATATAAGATTACGGAATTCTTCCAAATGCACTGCCGTTATTTCGTTATGGTTTTATGTTAACTTCAGTTAGCTTAAGAAGGTTTATAAACTTAAATATGTTAAACCAGTTATTTGAAGCATTTCGATATCGATTGCTTAATGCATATATACAAGAAAATCGACTTTATTCCTAAATATAAGATTACGGAATTCTTCCAAATGTACTGTCGTTATGCCACCAGGCTTTATACCAACTTCAATACGTTAAAAAAGGTTAATTAGCTTAATTATGATAATCTTATTATTTGAGGCATTTCGATATCGATTGCTAAATGTGTATATAGAAGAAAATCGACTTTATACCCAAATATAAGATTACGAAATTCTTCTACATGAACTGCCGTTATGCCGCCATGGCTTTGTGTTAACTTCAGTGCGTTAAAGAAGCTTTATTAACTTAAATATGCTAAACTAATGATTTGAGTATTTTCGAATCGATTGCTAAGTGCATATATACAAGAAAATCTTCCTTATACCTAAATATAAGATTACGGAATTCTTCCAAATGTACTGTCGTTATGCCGCCATGGCTTTATATGAACTTCAATATGTTAAAGAAGGTTAATTTACTTAAATATGTTAAACTAATGATTTGAGGCATTTCGATATCGATTGCTAAATGTGTATATACAACAAAATCGACTTTATACCTAAATATACGCTTACGGAACTCTTTTAAATGCACTGCCGTTATGGCTTTATGTTAACTTCAGTTCGTTAAAGAAGGTTTATTAACTTAGATATGTTACACCAGTTATTGGAAGCATTCCGAAATCGATTGCTTAATGCATATATACAAGAAAATCGACTTTATACCTAAATATAATATTACGGAATACTTCTAAATGTACTGTCGTTATGCCACCATGGCTTTATATCAACTTCAATACGTTAAAAAAGGTTAATTAAATTAAATATGTCAAACTAATGATTTGAAGCATTAGATATCGATTGCTAAATGTGTATTTACAACAAAATCGACTTTATACCTAAATATAAGCTTACGGAATTCTTCTAAATGCACTGCCATTATGCCGCCATGGCTTTATGATAACTTCGTTGCGTTAAAGAAGCTTTATTAACTTAAATATGTTAAACTTATGATTTGAAAGTTTTCGAAACCGATTGCTAAATGCATATACACAACAAAATCGACTTTATACCTAGATATAAGATTACGGAATTCTTCCAAATGCACTGCCGTTATGCCGTTATGGCTTTATGTTAACTTCAGTTCGTTTAAGAAGGTTTATTAACTTAGATATGTTACACTAGTTATTTGAAGCATTTCGATATCGATTGCTAAATGAGTATATACAAGAAAATCGACTTTATACTTAAATATATGATAACGGAATTCTTCTACATGCACTGCCGTTATGCCGCCATGGCTTTGTGTTAACTTCAGTGCGTTAAAGTAGGTTTGTTAACTTAAATATGTTAAACTAATGATTTGAAGCATTTGGATTTCGATTGCTAAATGAGTATATACAAGAAAATGGACTTTAAACCTAAGCATAAGAATACGGAATTCTTCTAAATGCTTTGCAGTTATGCCGTTAAGGCGTTTGTAGACTTCAGTAAGATAGAGTGGGTTAATTAACTTAAATATGTTAAACTTATGATTTGAGGCATTTCGATATCGATTGCTAAATGTGTATATACAAGAAAATCGACTTTATACCCAAATATATGATAAAGGAATTCTTCTACATGCACTGCCGTTATGCCGTTAAGGCGTTTGTAGACTTCAGTAAGATAAAGAGGGTTAATTAACTTAAATATGTTAAACTAATGATTTGAAGCATTTCTATATCGATTGCTAAATGAGTATATATAAGAAAATCGACTTTATACTTAAATATAAGATTACGTAATTCTTCTAAATGCTTTGCCGTTATGCCGTTAAAACGTTTGTAGACTTCAGTAAGATAAAGATGGTTAATTAACTTAAATATGTTAAACTAATGATTTGAAGCATTTCGATATCGATTGCTAAATGCGTATATACAAGAAAATCGACTTTATACCTAAATATAAGATTACGTAATTCTTCTAAATGCTTTGCCGTTATGCCGTTAAGGCGTTTGTAGACTTCAGTAAGATAAAGAGGGTTAATTAACTTAAATATGTTAAACTTATGATTTGAAGCATTTCTATATCGATTGCTAAATGAGTATATACAAGAAAATCGACTTTATACCTAAATATAAGATTACGTAATTCTTCTAAATGCTTTGCCGTTGTGCCGTTAAGGCGTTTGTAGACTTCAGTAAGATAAAGAGGGTTAATTAACTTAAATATGTTAAATTTAATGATTTGAAGTTTTTCGAAATCGATTGCTAAATGCTATAACAAAAAATCGACTTTATACCAAATAAAAGTTTAGGAATTCTTCTAAATGCTTTGCCGTTATGCCTTTAAAAAGGGATTGAAAGA
>JAPZAG010001293.1:0-18544 GCA_027475135.1 Bactrocera correcta | reverse complement strand
CGATTGCTAAATGCGTATATACAACAAAATCGGCTTTATACCTAAATAAAAGATTAGGGAATTCTTCTAAATGCACTGTCGTTATGCCGCCATGGCTTTATATCAGCTTCATTACGGTAAAATAGTTTAAAGAAGGCTTTTTAACTTAAATATGTTAAACTAATGATTTGAAGCATTTCGTTATCGATTGCTAAATGTTTATATACAAGAAAATCGACTTTATACCTAAATATAAGATTACGGAATTCTTCTAAATGCACTGTCGTTATGCCGCCATGGCTTTATATCACCTTCATTACGTTAAAGAAGGTTAACTAACTTAAATATGTTAAACAAATGATTTGAAGGATTTCGATATCGATAGCTTAATGTGTATGTACAAGAAAATCGACTTTATACCTAATATAAGATTACGGAATTCTTCTAAATGCACTGCCGTTATGCCGCCATGGCTTTAAGCCAACTTACGTTCGTTAAAGAAGGTTTATTAACTTAAATATGTTAAACTAATGATTTAAAGCATTTCGATATCGATTTATATACAACAAAATCGACCTTATACCTAAATATAAGATTACGGAATTTTTCCCAAATCTACTGTCGTTATGCCGCCATGGCTTTATATCACCTTCATTACGGTAAAAACGGTTAATTCCCTTAAATATGTTAAACTAATGATTTGAAGCATTTCGATATGGATTGCTAGATGCGTATATACAACAAAATCGACTTTATACATAAATATAAGATTAGGGAATTCTTCTAAATGCACTGTCGTTATGCCGCCATGGCTTTATATCACCTTCATTACGGTAAAGAAGGTTAACTAACTTAAATATGTTAAACTAATGATTTGAAGCATTTCGATATCGATTGCCAAATGTGTATGTACAGCAAAATCGACTTTATACCTAAATATAAGAAAACGGAATTCATATAAATATATTGCCGTTATTGCTTTATGTTAACTTAAATATGTAAAACTAATGATTTAAAGCATTTCGATATCGATTGCTTAATGCATATATACAAGAAAATTGACTTTATACCTAAATATAAGATTACGGAATTCTTCCAAATGTACTGCCGTTATGCCACCATGGCCTTATATCCACTTCAATACCTTAAAAAAGGTTAATTAACTTAAATATGTTAAACTAATGGTTTGAAGCATTTAGATATCGATTGCTTATTGTGTATATACAAAAAAATCGACTTTATACCTAAATATAAGATTACGGAATTCTTCAAAATGTACTGTCGTTATGCCACCATGGCCTTATATCAACTTCATTACGTTAAAGAAGGTTAATTAACTTAAATATGTTAAACTAATGATTTGAGGCATTTCGATATCGATTGCTAAATGTGTATATACAACAAAATCGACTTTATACCTAAATATAAGATAACGAAATTCCCACAAATGCACTGCCGTTATACCTTTATGGGTTTACGTGAACTTCAGTAAGATAAATAAGGTTAATTAACTTAAATATGTTAAACTCATGATTTGAAGCATTTCGCTATCGCTTGCTAAATTCGTATATACAAGAAAATCGACTTTATACCTGAATATAAGATTACGGAATTATTATAAATGCACTGCCGTTATGCCGCCATGGATTTATGCCAACTTCAGTTCGTTAAAGAAGGTTTATTAACTTAAATATGTTAAACTAATGATTTGAAGCATTTCGATATCGATTGCTAAATGAGTATATACAAGAAAATCGACTTTATACCTAAATATAAGATTACAGAATTCTTCCAAATGCACTGCCGTTATGCCGTTAAGGCTTTTGTAGACTTTAGTAAGATAAAGAGGGTTAATTAGCTTAAATATGTTAAACTAATGATTTGAAGCATTTCGATATCGATTGCAAAATGTGTACATACAACAAAATCGAATTTATACCTAAATATAAGATTACGTAATTCTTGTAAATGCCTTGCCGTTATGCCGTTAAGGCGTTTGTAGACTTTAGTAAGATAAAGAGGGTTAATTAGCTTAAATATGTTAAACTAATGATTTGAGGCATTTCGATATCGATTGCTAAATGAGTATATACAAGAAAATCGATTTTATACCTAAATATAAAATTACGGAATTCTTCCAAATGCACTGCCGTTATGCCGTTAAGGCTTTTGTAGACTTTAGTAAGATAAAGAGGGTTAATTAACTTAACTATGTTAAACTAATGATTTGAAGCATTTCGATATCGATTGCTAAATGTGTATATGCAACAAAATCGACTTTATACCTAAACATAAGATTACGTAATTCTTCTAAATGCTTTGCCGTTATGCCGTTAACACGTTTGTAGACTTTAGTAAGATAAAGAGGGTTAATTAACTTAAACATGTTAAACTAATGATTTGAAGCATTTCGATATCGATTGCTAAATGAGTATATACAAGAAAATCGACTTTATACCTAAATACAAGATTACGTAATTCTTTTAATGCTCTGCCGTTATGCCGTTAAGGCGTTTGTAGACTTTAGTAAGATAAAGAGGGTTAATTAGCTTAAATATATTAAACTAATGATTTGAAGCATTTCGATATCGATTGCTAAATGAGTAAAACAAGAAAATCGACTTTATACCTAAATATAATATTACGTAATTCTTCTAAATGCTTTGCCGTTATGCCGTTAAGATGTTTGTAGACTTCAGTAAGATAAATAGGGTTAATTATCTTAAAAATGTTAAACTAATGATTTGAACCATTTCGATTTCGATTGCTAAATGAGTATATACAAGAAAAGCGACTTTATACGTAAATATAAGATTACGTAATTCTTCTAAATGCTTTGCCGTTATGCCGCTAAGGCGTTTGTAGACTTCAGTAAGATAAAGGGGGTTAATTAACTTAAATATGTTAAACTAATGATTTGAGGCATTTCGATATCGATTGCTAAATGTGTATATACAAGAAAATCGATTTAAATACCTAAATATAAGATTACGGAATTCTTCCAAATGCACTGCCTTTATACCGTTATGGCTTTATGTTAACTTCAGTTAATTAAAGAAGGTTTGTTAACTTAAATATGTTAAACCAGTTATTTGAAGCATTTCGATATCGATTGCTTAATGCATATATACAAGAAAATCGACTTTATACCTAAATAAAAGATTACGGAATTCTTCCAAATGTACTGTCGTTAAGCCACCATGGCTTTATATCAACTTCAATACGTTAAAAAAGGTTAATTAACTTAAATATGTTAAACTAATGATTTGAAGCATTTAGATAACGATTGCTAACTGTGTATATACAACAAAATCGAATTTATACCTAAATATAAGCAAACGGAATTCTTCTAAATGCACTGCCGTTATGCCGCCATGGCTTTATGTTATTTTCAGTGCGTTTAAGAAGCTTTATTAACTTAAATATGTTAAACTTATGATTTGAAGATTTTCGAAATCGATTGCTTAATGAGTATATACAAGAAAATCGACTTTATACCTTAATATTTCATAACGGAATTCTTCTACATGCACTGCCGTTATGCCGCCAAGGCTTTGTGTTAACTTCAGTGCGTTAAAGTAGGTTTGTTAACTTAAATTTGTTAAACTAATGATTTGAAGCATTTCGATATCTATAGCTAAATAAGTATATACAAGAAAATGGACTTTATACCTAAATATAAGATTACGGAATTCTTCTAAATGCTTTGCCGTTATGCCGTTAAGGCGTTTGAAGACTTCAGTAAGATAGAGAGGGTTAATTAGCTTAAATATGTTAAACTAATGATTTGAAGCATTTCGATATCGATTGCTAAATGTGTATATACAACAAAATTGACTTTATACCTTAATATAAGATTACGAAATTCTTCTAAATGAATTGCCGTTATGCCGTTAAAACGTTTGTAGACTTCAGTGGGTTAAAGTGGGTTTGTTAACTTAAATATGTTAAACTAATGATTTGAAGCATTTCGATTTCGATTGCTAAATGAGTATATACAAGAAAATGGACTTTATACCTAAATATAAGATTACGGAATTCTTCAAAATTCTTTGCCGTTATGCCGGTAAGGCGTTTGTAGACTTCAGTAAGATAGAGAGGGTTAATTAACTTAAATATATTAAACTAATGACTTGAGGCATTTCGATAGCGATTGCTAAATGTGTATATACAAGAAAATCGACTTTATACTTAAATATATGATAACGTTAAGGCGTTTGTAGACTTCAGTAAGATAAACGGGGTTAATTAACTTAAATATGTTAAATCGACTTTATACCTAATATAAGATTACGGAATTCTTCTAAATGCACTGCCGTTATGCCGCCATGGCTCTAAGCCAACTTCCGTTCGTTAAAGAAGGTTTATTAGCTTAAATATGTTAAACTAATTATTTGAAGCATTTCGATTTTGATTGCTAAATGTGTATATACAAGAAAATCAACTTTATACATAAATATAAGACTACGGAATTTCCCCAAATGTATTGTCGTTATGCTGCCATGGCTTTACATAAACTTCAATACGTTAAACAAGGTTAATTAACTTAAATATAAGTTAATCAGCCTTAACGGCATAAAGGCAGTGCATTTAGAAGATTTGCGTAATCTTATATTTAGGAATCAAGTCGATTTTCTTGTATATACTCATTTAGCAATCGATATCGAAATGCTTCAAATCATTAGTTTGACATATTTACGTTAACAAACCTACTTTAACGCACTGAAGTTAACACAAAGCCATGGCGGCATAACGGCTGTGCATGTAGAAGAAATCCGTAATCTTATATTTAGGTATAAATTCGTTTTTTTTGTATATACACATTAAGCAATCGATATCTAAATGCTTCAAACCATTAGTTTAACATATTTAAGTTAATTAAACTATGTTAACGTATTGAAGTTGATATAAACCCATGGAGGCATAACCACAGTACATTTGGAAGAATTCCGTAATCTTATATTTAGGTATAAAGTCGATTTTTTTGTATATATGCATTAAGCAATCGATATCGAAATGCTTCAAATAACTGGTTTAACATATTTAAGTTAACAAACCTACTTTAACGCACTGAAGTGAACACAAAGCCATGGCGGCATAACGGCTTATAATTAGGTATAAATTCGGTTTATTTTGCATATACACATTTAGCAGTCGATATCGAAATGCTTCAAGTCATTAGTTTAACACATTAAGTTAATAAACATTTTTTAGCTTAATGAGGTCTACATAAAGCCTTAACGGTATAACGGCAGTGCATTTAGAAGAACTCCGTAATGTTATAATTTTACATTTAGGTATAAAGTCGATTTTGTTGTATTTACACATTTAGCAGTCGATATCGAAATGCTTAAAACCATTAGTTTAACATACTTAAAATAATTAACCTTTCTTAACGTATTGAAGTTGATGCAAACCATGGCGGCATAACGACAGTACATTTGGAAGAATTCCGTAATCTTATATTTAGGTATAAAGTCGATTTTCTTGTATATACACATTTAGAAATCGATATCGAAATGCTTCAAATCATTAGTTTAACATATTAAAGTTAATTAACCATCTTTAACGTATTTAAGGTGAAATAAAGCCTTAACGCCATAACGACAGTAATTTGAAAGAATTCCGTAATCTTTTATTTAGGTATAAAGTCGATTTTCTGGTATATATGCATTTAGAAATCGATATCGAAATGCTTAAAATCATTAGTTTAACATATTTAAGTTAATTAACCTTTTTTAACGTATTGAAGTTGACATAAAGCCATGGCGGAATAACGGCAGTGCATTTGGAAGAATTCCGTAATCTTGTATTTAGGTATAAAGTCGATTTTGTTGTTTATACACATTTAGCAATCGATATCGAGATGCTTCAACTCATTAGTTTAACATATTTAAGTTAATTAACCTTTTTTAACGTATTTAAGTTGACATAAAGCCATGGCGGAATAACGGCAGTGCATTTGGAAGAATTCCGTAATCTTATATTTAGGTATAATGTCGGTTTTCTTGTATATACGCATTTAGCAATCGATATCGAAATGCTTCAAATCATTAGTTTAACATATTTAATTTAATTAACCTTCTTTATCTTACTGAAGTTTACATAAAGCCAAAACGGTATAACGGCAGTGCATTTGGGAGAATTTCGTAATTTTATATTTAGGTATAAAGTCGATTTTCTTGTATATACACATTTAGCAATCGATATCGAAAATCTTCGAATCATTAGTTTAACATACTTAAGTCAATAAACCTTCTTTAACGAACAGAAGTTAACATGAAGCCATAACTGCATAAAGGCAGTGCATTTAAAAGAATTCCGTAATCTTATATTTAGGTATAAAGTCGATTTTCTTGTATATACACATATAGCAATCGATATCAAAATGCCTCAAATCATTAGTTTAACATATTTAATTTAAAAAAACCTACTTTAAACCGAAGATAACACACAGCCATGGCGGCATAACGGCAGTGCATGTAGAAGAAATCCGTAATCTTATATTTAAGTATTAAAACGAATTTGTTGTATATATGCATTTAGCAATTGATTTCGAAAATCTTTAAATCATTAGTTTAACAAATTTAAGTTAATTAACCTTCGTTAACGTATTGAAGTTGATATAAAGCCATGGCGGCATAACGACAGTACATTTGGAAGAATTCCGTAATCTTATATTTAGGTATAAAGTCGATTTTGTTGTATATATGCATTTAGCAGTCGATTTCGAAAATCTTCAAATCATTAGTTTAACATATTTAAGTTAATTAACCTTCTTTAACGTATTGAAGGTGATATAAAGCCATGGCGACATAACGACAGTACATTTGGAAGAATTCCGTAATCTTATATTTAGGTATAAAGTCGATTTTGTTGTATATATGCATTTAGCAGTCGATTTCGAAAATCTTCAAATCATTAGTTTAACATATTTAAGTTAATTAACCTTCTTTAACGTATTGAAGTTGATATAAAGCCATGGCGGCATAACGACAGTACATTTGGAAGAATTCCGTAATCTTATATTTAGGTATAAAGTCGATTTTGTTGTATATATGCATTTAGCAGTCGATTTCGAAAATCTTCAAATCATTAGTTTAACATATTAAAGTTAATTAACCATCTTTAACGTATTTAAGGTGAAATAAAGCCTCAACGCCATAACGACAGTAATTTGGAAGAATTACTTAATCTTATATTTAGGTATAAATTCGATTTTTTTGTATATACACATATAGCAATCGATATCGAAATGCTTCAAATCATTAGTTAAACAAATTTAAGTTAATTAGCCTTCGTTAACGCATTGAAGTTGATACAAAGCCATGGCGGCATAACGACAGTACATTTGGAAGAATTCCGTAATCTTATATTTAGGTATAAAGTCGATTTTGTTGTATATATGCATTTAGCAGTCGATTTCGAAAATCTTCAAATCATTAGTTTAACATATTTAAGTTAATTAACCTTCTTTAACGTATTGAAGGTGATATAAAGCCATGGCGACATAACGACAGTACATTTGGAAGAATCCCGTAATCTTATATTTAGGTATGAAGTCGATTTTCTTGTATATACTCATTTAGCAATCGATATCGAAATGCTTCAAATCACTAGTTTACCATATTTAAGTTTGCAAACCTACTTTAACGCACTGAAGTTTACACAAAGTCATGGCGGCATAACATCTTATATTTAGGTATAAATTCGATTTTTTTGTATATACACATTTAGCAATCGATATCGAAATGCTTCAAATCATTAGTTTAACATATTAAGTTAATAAACATTTTTTAGCTTAATGAGGTCTAGATAAAGCCTTAACGGTATAACGGCAGTACACTTAGAAGAACTCCGTATTGTTATAATTTTATATTTAGGTATAAAGTGGATTTTGTTTTATTTACACATTTAGCAGTCGATATCGAAATGCTTCAAACCATTAGTTTAACATATTTAAAATAATTAACCTTCTTTAACGTATTGAAGTTGATACAAACCATGGCGGCATAACGACAGTACATTTGGAAGAATTCCGTAATCTTATATTTGGGTATAAAAACGATTTTCTTGTATATACACATTTAGCAATCGATATCGAAATGCTTCAAATAACTGGTTTAACATATTTGAGTTAATAAACCTTCTTTAACTAACTGAAGTTAACATAAGGCCATGGCGGAATAGCGGCAGTGCATTTGGAAGAATTCCGTTATCCTATATTTAAGTATAAAGTCAAGTTTCTTGTACTAGCACATTTAGCAATCGATATCGAAATGCTTCAAATCATTAGTTTAACATATATAAGTAAAATTACCTTCTTTAACCTACCGAAGGTGACATGAAGCCATGGCGGTATAACTGCACTGCATTTAGAAGAAATCCGCAATTTATATTTAGGTATAAATTCGACTTTCTTGTATATATGCATTTAGAAATCGATATCGAAAAGCTTCAAATCATTAGTTTAACATATTTAAGTTAATTAACCTTCTTTAACGTATTGAAGTTGATATAAAGCCATGGCGGCATAACGACAGTGCATGTAGAAGAATTCCGTAATCTTATATTTAGGTATAATGTCGATTTTCTTGTATATACACATTTTGCAATCGATATCAAAATGCTTCAAATCATTAGTTTAACATATTTAAGTTAATAAAACTTCTTTAACGCACTGAAGTCTACATAAAGCCTTAACGGTATAACTGCACTGCATTTAGAAGAATTCCGTTATCTTATATTTAGGTATAAATTTGACTTTCTTGTATATACTCTTTTAGCAAGCGATATCAAAATGCTTCAAACCATTAGTTTAACATATTTAAAATAATTAAACTTCTTTAACGTATTGAAGTTGATACAAAGCCATGGCGGCATAACGACAGTACATTTGGAAGAATTCCGTGATCTTATATTTAGGTATAAAGTCGATTTTCTTGTATATCGCATTCAGCAATCGATATCGAAATGCTTCAAATCATTAGTTTAACATATTTAAGTTAATAAACCTTCTTTAACGCACTGAAGTCTACATAAAGCCTTAACGGCATAACGGCGGTGCATTTAGAAGAATTCAGTTATCTTATATTTAGGTATAAATTCGATTTTCTTGTATATACACATTTAGCAAGCGATATCGAAATGCTTCAAATCATTAGTTTAACACATTTAAGTTAATTAACCTTCTCTAACGTATTGAAGATGATAAAGAGCCATGGCGGCATAACGACAGTAAATTTGGAAGAATTCCGTAGTCTTATATTTAGGTATAAAGTCGATTTTCTTGTATATATGCATTAAGCAATCGATATCGAAATGCTTCAAATAACTGGTTTAACATATTTAAGTTAATAAACCTTCTTTAACGAACTGAAGTTAATATAAAGCCATAACGGCATAACGGCAGTGCATTTAGAAGAAATCCGTAATCTTATATTTAGGTATTAAGTCGAATTTGTTGTATATATGCATTTAGCAATCGATTTCGAAAAACTTCAAATCACTAGTTTAACATATTTAAGTTAATTAACCCTCTTTATCTTACTGAAGTCTGCAAACGCCTTAACGGCATAACGGCAGTGCATTTGAAGAATTCCGTAATCTTATATTTAGGTATAAAGTCGATTTTTTTGTATATATGCATTTAGCAATCGATTTCGAAAATCTTCAAAACATTATTTTAACATATTTAAGTAAATTAACCTTCTTTAACGAACAAAAGTTAACATAAAGCCAAAACGGCATAACGGCAGTGCATTTAGAAGAATTCCGTAAACTTATATTTAGGTAGAAATTCGATTTTCTTGTATATATGCATTAAGCAATCGATTTCAAAATGCTTCAAATAACTGGTGTAACATATCTAAGTTAATAAACCTTCTTAAACGAACTGAAGTTAAAATGAAGCCATAACGGCATAACGGCAGTGCATTTAGAAGAATTCCGTAATCTTATATTTAGGTATAAAGTCGATTTTCTTGTATATAAACATTTAGCAATCGATATCGAAATGCTTCAATTCATTAGTTTAACATATTTAAGTTAATTAACCCTCTTTATCTTACTGAAGTCTACAAACGCCTTAACGGCATAGCGGCAAAGCATTTAGAAGAATTACGTAATCTTATATTTAGGTATTAAGTCGATTTTCTTGTATATACTAATTTACCAATCGATATCGAAATGCTTCAAATCATTAGTTTAACATATTTAAGTTAACGAACCTACTTTAACGCACTGAAGTTAACACAAAGCCATGGCGGCATAACGGCAGTGCATGTAGAAGAATTCCGTAATCTCATATTTAGGTATAAATTCGATTTTTTTGTATATACACATTTAGCAATCGATATCGAAATGCTTCAAATCATTAGTTTAACAAATTTAAGTTAATTAACCTTCTTTAACGTATTGAAGTTGATATAAAGCCTCGGCGGCATAACGACAGTTCATTTGGAAGAATTCCGTAATCTTATATTTAGGTGTTGGATTTTGTTGGAATAAAAATCAGTATTTATTATGAAATGAGAACTTGAAATTAGTTACACGTTTGACCTGCCAGTTATAGCTCTAATTCGGTAGTGACCTTTTAAACAGAAAAACTTATAATCATATACATAACTGTAAAACTACGAAAGTAGGTGTAAGTGAACAATGCGATAAATAAGAATACAAACTAAACATCGCATTGTTGCCAGACTTATGCAAAATCTTATACATACATATTGAGCTTATTCTTATACAATTTCAACACTTCTTCTTAAGCAAATATATGTATGTTATACAAAATTATAAAAATTACATTTTAATTCAAACCAATTAGTTTTGTAAAGTAACAGTGCTTTTGCTTACATAAATTTTTAGTAAATATATCAGCAATGTTTTTATCAGTGGAAACATATTTTAATACAATTTCATTGCTCGCAATTTTTTCTCTTATAAAATGAAATTTAATGTCAATATGTTTTGTTCTTTTATGATGTACAGGATTTTTGGAAATATGTTGAGAGCTTAAATTATCTCCGCAGATAATTATTGGCTCCTGCTTTGTCCATCCAATTTCGGTTAAGAGATTACGTAAGTATATTGCTTCTTTAGCGGCTGCGGTCAGAGCAACATATTCCGCTTCTGTACTGCTTAGAGCAACAACACTCTGCTTTGCTGAAGACCAGGAAAATATGCTTCCACCCAAAAGGAATGCATATCCAGAGTAGGATTTTCTATCCAGCTGATCGTTTGCCCAATCGGCATCTGCGAAACCTTGCACGGGTTCGCCAACTTTCCGGTATACGATTCTCAGATGAACTGTACTAGAGAGATATCGTAAGACGTGCTTAGCGGCAGCTTCGTGCTCCGCATGTGGATTTGTATTGCGTTGCGACAATTTACTCACAGCATGCAAAATTTCTGGCCGGCTCAAAATTGCTAGGTACATCAAAGACCCTATTAGTGATTGGTATTTATTTATAGTTACCTTAACGCAGCTATCATCCTTGCAACCGATATGAAAACCTGGGTCGAGCGGTGTTACAGCTGCACGACAGTCTTTCATACCGTATTCGTCTAACAGATTTTTGATATACGTTTTTTGACAAAGTGATACTGCACCTCGATCGCCGTCTCGTTGTATTTCTAACCCAAGAAAGTATGAGGCAGGACCTCCGTCATGCATCTCGAATTTGGATGCTATCTTCTTCTTAATCGCGCGTATCTCGTTCTCGCTGGGTGATATGATTAATAAATCGTCCACGTAAACAGCGATGTAGCTGCTTTGTTGCTGAGTCTGCTTGAAGTAAAGGCAAGCCTCGTGCTTGCTTTGTTTGAAGCCAATATT
The DNA here is from genome assembly GCA_027475135.1 of Bactrocera correcta. NCBI lineage: Eukaryota > Metazoa > Arthropoda > Insecta > Diptera > Tephritidae > Bactrocera > Bactrocera correcta. The sequence continues at coordinate 6,726 of JAPZAG010001293.1, read as the reverse complement.
TTGTAGTACTTCATCTAGCGTCTGGTTCCATACGCGGCCGGATTGCTTAAGCCCATATATAGCTTTATTAAGCTTTAAAACTTTGTTAGGATGCTTTGCGCTTACGAAATTTTGTGGTTGCTGCATGTATACTACTTCATCTAATTTGCTGTTTAGATATGCGTTGGAGATGTCCGCTTGATGCATGTATAGCTGTTTTTCTGCAGCTATGGCGAACAACATACGAATGGTTTCGTAGCGTATTACAGGAGAGAAGGTTTCACTGTAGTTGATTCCCAATTGCTGTCCGCAACCCTTTGCGACTAATCTAGATTTGAATTTTTCGATTTCACCATCTCGATTTCTCTTTACTCGAAATACCCATTTCGAACCAATTGACTTTGCACCAGTAGGCAAATCAACCAACTCCCAAGTGTTGTTAGCTAATAGTGCATTGTACTCTGATTGCATTGACGCTTGCCAATTTGTTGCATATTGGCTCTGCAATGCTTCTGCGACTGTTTGAGGTGTTTCGACATCATCAAACGAATTCAAGTTATTTAACACGTTATACGCCTTTTTGGGTCTGCCTGGTTGACCTGTGCGTATAAGTTTTGGACGCCCTGGGCCCCGTTGTTGCGTTTCTTGTTGATCATTGTCACTAGCGCTGACAAACTCTTCTTCTTCTTCTTCTTCGTCGGAGTCGCCACACTCGTACTGTGGTTTATCGTTACAATTTTCAGATGTTGACTCACTTTCAACCTGATTTGACGTTGCTTCTTCTTCGGAAGACGTGTGTGACTCAAGACGAATAATGTTTGTCTCAAAGTCATCATTTCGCTCTGATGAATTACATTTCTCAGATGTTACTGTGTCAAACTCACCTTCAATAAATTTGACATCCCTGCGCTCTATCACTGTACGTTTATTGCGATCATACAAGCGATAAGCTTTTGCTGATATTGAATAACCGACGAAAATATACTCTTTTGCATTTGCTTTAAATTTGCCCGTTCTATTTTTATCTATAGCAAATGCACGTGAACCGAAAACTCGAAGATGTTTTACCGACGCTTTGCGATCTTTCCACACTTCGAAAGGGGTACACCCATTTAAAGCCTTAGTGGGGCACCTGTTGCGCAGATATGCGGCCGTTTGTACAGCTTCGGCCCATAGAAATTCTTCTAATTTCGCGTGAATCAATAAACTTTTCGCCATTTCCACTATTGTACGGTTAACGCGTTCAGCAACGCCGTTTTGTTGAGGCGTGTACGGAACAGTGTTTTGCCTTTTTATACCGCATTCATTTAAAAAGTTATTAAATTCATTGTTCATATATTCAGTTCCGTTGTCACTACGCAAACATTTTATTTTGTTACCGGTTTGTAATTCAACGTAGCTTTTAAATAGTTTAAATTTCTGAAACACTTCATTTTTAGCGCGCATGAAGTAAACAAAAATTTTACGCGTATAGTCATCGATGAAGGTCACGAAATAGCGATTTCCAGCTAGTGATTTAACGTTCATTGGGCCACAGACGTCGCTGTGCACCAACTCAAGCACACTTTTTGTTATACGCTTTGCGTTTTTAGAAAATGGTAATGCACACAATTTTGCTTGGTTGCATGTATCGCAGTTCATGTCCGTATATACACATTCAATGTCCATACCTTCTACTAGTTTTTTATCATTTAATAATTTTAAACTTTGAAAATTTAGGTGGCCAAAGCGATTGTGCCACTTTTTTACATTTGATGTGTCCCTTAACATATGCACTTCACTGTTTTTCGCCAGCGTTTCATACAAATACAAGTTGCCTTCTTGCTTTGCTCTTAATACAACTTTATTGTTTTTGTTTTTTATTTGCACTTCTTTTTCGCCAAATATTATTGAATTTTTGTATTGTGTCGATTTACTAACCGACAAAAAATTCATTTGCAAAGAAGGTACGTACAACACATCACGCATTTCAATATTTCTTTTATTTACCTTTAGGACAACTGTGCCTATACCGAACGATTCAACGTATTTATTAGCTGCTAATTTTACCGAAGTCTTTGTTTCACTGAACGACACAAACATGTCTTTGTTGCAGCACATATGTGTTGTCGCGCCACTGTCAATACACCACGTATTTTTTCTTTGCTCCGCGGCACTTACATGTAACAGACAATTTGAATATTCTGTTGTGCACTTGTTTTCTTGCGCTGTCGCTTTTTTGCGACATTCACTAGCACGATGCCCAATTTTATCGCAATAGAAACACTTGCCTTTGAATTGTTGCTTTTGATCGTTTTTCTTTATGTTCTTTTTTACACTTTCGTTATGACTACTGTTCGTTTTTTGACACTTATTGTATTGCGCATCCCTTTGCACATGTGCGTGTGCGTATACCGACGCACTTGAATTATCGCATTCGCTTGTTTCTGCCTTTCGCGCAGCTTCTTCTAGAACTTTCAATTTTACATCTTCAAACGACGGCAAGTTGTCACGCATTTCAATCGCAACAACAAAATTCTCCCAAGAATGTGGTAGGCTACACAAAAGCATAATTGCTTTAAGATCATCATTGATTTTTATGTCAATCTCAGCTAATTTGTCTATAGTTCCGACAAATGTTTGCACGTATTTTGATGCGTCTTCCCCTGGCTGCATCTTTAAACGCAAAAGCTTTTGGTAAAGTTGAACTTTTCTGACTGCTCCAGTCGGCAAATGAACATCACGCAATTTTTTCCATGCGTCCGCTGCGGTCGTACAAGCTTTTATATGCAAAAGCTGATTTGGCTTTACGTTTAAAATGAGGCACGCTAACGCCTTTTGTTCTGTCGTGTCCCATTTTGCTGATTCTGCTTCAGTTGCTGCCTCGGGCTTCGCATTTGTGATCACCTGCCACAAATCAGCCGTAATTAACACACTGCGCATGGTCATGCACCACACGTCGTAGTTATCATCACCAAGCTTTTCGATTTGATGTGATACGTTCATTTTGCTTTGCAAAAATTTTTCTACACCGACACTATATACCGATTTTTATTGCCGTTTTCGCGCACTACTTATTCGCGATGGGTCTGGGCCCATAACCTTTGTTGGATTTTGTTGGAATAAAAATCAGTATTTATTATGAAATGAGAACTTGAAATTAGTTACACGTTTGACCTGCCAGTTATAGCTCTAATTCGGTAGTGACCTTTTAAACAGAAAAACTTATAATCATATACATAACTGTAAAACTACGAAAGTAGGTGTAAGTGAACAATGCGATAAATAAGAATACAAACTAAACATCGCATTGTTGCCAGACTTATGCAAAATCTTATACATACATATTGAGCTTATTCTTATACAATTTCAACATTAGGTATAAAGTCGATTTTGTTGTATATATGCATTTAGCAGTCGATTTCGAAAATCTTCAAATCATTAGTTTAACATATTTAAGTTAATTAACCTTCTTTAACGTATTGAAGGTGATATAAAGCCATGGCGACATAACGACAGTACATTTGGAAGAATCCCGTAATCTTATATTTAGGTATGAAGTCGTTTTTCTTGTATATACTCATTTAGCAATCGATATCGAAATGCTTCAAATCATTAGTTTAACATATTTAAGCTAACAAACCTACTTTAACGCACTGAAGTTTACACAAAGCCATGGCGGCATAACATCTTATATTTAGGTATAAAGTCGATTTTTTTGTATATACACATTTAGCAATCGATATCGAAATGCTTCAAATCATTAGTTTAACATATAAGGGTTAATTAACCATCTTTAACGTATTGAAGGTGAAATAAAGCCATGGCGCTATAACGACAGTAATTTGGAGGAATTCCGTAATCTTATATTTAGGTATAAAGTCGATTTTCTTGTATATATGCATTTAGAAATCGATACAGAAATGCCTCAAATCATTAGTTTAACATATTTAAGTTAAATAACCTTCTTTAACGTATTGCAGGTGAAATAAAGCCATGGCGCCATAACGACAGTAATTTGGAAGAATTCCATAATCTTATATTTAGGTATAAAGTCGATTTTCTTGTATATATGCATTAAGCAATCGATATCGAAATGCTTCAAATAACAGGTTTAACATATTTGAGTTAATAAACCTTCTTTAACTAACTGAAGTTAACATAAAGCCATGGCGGAATAACGGCAGTGCGTTTGGAAGAATTCCGTTATCCTATGTTTAGGTATAAAGTCAAGTTTCTTGTACTAGCACATTAAGCAATCGATATCGAAACGCTTCAAATCATTAGTTTAACATATTAAGTAAAATTACCTTCTTTAACCTACGAAGGTGACATGAAGCCATGGCGGTATAACTGCACTGCATTTAGAAGAATTCCGCAATTTTATATTTGGGTATACTTTCTTGTATATATGCATTTAGAAATCGATATCGAAATGCTTCAAATCATTAGTTTAACATATTTAAGTTAATTAACCTTCTTTAACGTATTGAAGTTGAACATAAGCCATGGCGGCATAACGACAGTGCATTGAAGAATTCCGTATTCTTATATTTAGGTATAAGCGATTTTCTTGTATATAACATTTAGCAATCGATATCGAAAATGCTTCAAATCATTAGTTTAACATATTTAAGTTAATAAACTTCTTTAACGCTACTGAAGTTACATAAAGCCATGGCGGTATAACTGCACTGCATTTAGAAGAATTCCGTTATCTTATATTTAGGTATAAATTTCTTTCTTGTATATACTCATTTAGCAATCGATATCGAAATGCTTCAAATCATTAGTTTAACATATTTAAGATAATTAACCTTCTTTAACGTATTGAAGTTGATACAAAGCCATGGCGGCATAATGACAGTCATTTGAAGAATTCCGTAATCTTATATTTGGTAAAAATCGATTTTCTTGTATATAGCATTTAGCAATCGATATCGAAATGCTTCAAATCATTAGTTTAACATATTTAAGTTAATAAACCTTCTTTAACGCACTGAAGTTACATAAAGCCTTAACGGCATAACGTGCAAGGTGCATTTAGAAGAATTCAAGTTATCTTATATTTAGGTATAAATTTTTGACTTTTCTTGTATATACATCATTTAGCAAGCGATATCGAAATGCTTCAAATCCAATATTAGTTTAACATATTTAAGTTAATTAACCTTCTTTAACGTATTGAAGTTGATAAAAGCCATGGCGGCATAACGACAGTACATTTGGAAGAATTCCGTAATCTTATATTTAGGTATAAAGTCGATTTTCTTGTATATATGCATTAAGCAATCGATATCGAAATGCTTCAAATCATTAGTTTAACATATTTAAGTTAATAAACCTTCTTTAACGACTGAAGTTTAAATAAAGCCATAACGGCATAACGACTATTTGGAAGAATTCCGTAATCTTATATTTAGGTATAAAATCGATTTTCTTGTATATACACATTAAGCAATCGATATCGAAATGCTTCAAATCATTAGTTTAACATATTTAAGTTAATAAACCTTCTTTAACGTATTGAAGTTGATATAAAGCCATGGCGGCATAACGCAGTGCATTGGAAGAATTCCGTATCTTATATTTAGGTATAAAGTCGATTTTCTTGTATATAGCATTAAGCAATCGATATCGAAATGCTTCAAATCTTAGTTTAACATATTTAAGTTAATAAACCTTCTTTAACGAACTGAAGTTTAAATAAAGCCATAACGGCATAACGACATGCATTTGAAGAATTCCGTTATCTTATATTTAGGTATAAAGTCGATTTTCTTGTATGTACACATTTAGCAAGCGATATTGAAATGCTTCAAATCATTAGTTTAACATATTTAAGTTAATTAACCTTCTTTAACGTATTGAAGTTGATATAAAGCCATGGTGGCATAACGGCAGTGCATTTAGAAGAATTCGGTAATCTTATATTTAGGTATAAAGTCGATTTTCTTGTATATATGCATTAAGCAATCGATATCGAAATGCTTCAAATAACTGGTTTAACATATTTAAGTTAATAAACCTTCTTTAACGAACTGAAGTTAATATAAAGCCATAACGGCATAACGGCAGTGCATTAAGAAGAATTCTGTAATCTTATGTTTTGGTATAAATACGATTTTCTTGTATATACACATTTAGCAAGCGATATCGAAATGCTTCAAATCATTAGTTTAACATATTTAAGTTAATAAACCTTCTTTAACGCGCTGAAGTCTACATAAAGCCTTAACGGCATAACGGCGGTGCATTTAGAAGAATTCAGTTATCTTATAGTTAGGTATAAATTCGATTTTCTTGTATATACACAGTTAGCAAGCGATATCGAAATGCTTCAAATCATTAGTTTAACATATTTAAGTTAATTAACCTTCTTTACCGATTTGAAGTTAATATGTATAAAGCCATAACGGCATAACGGCAGTGCATTTAGAAGAATTACGTAATCTTATATTTAGGTATGAATTCGAGTTTCTTGTATATACACATTTAGCAATCGATATCGAGATGCTTCAAATCTTTAGTTTAACATATTTTAGTTAATAAAGCTTCTTTAACGCCTGAAGTTAACATAAAGCCATGGCGCCATAACGGCAGTGCATGTAGAAGAATTCCGAAATCTTATATTTAGGTATGTAGTCGATTTTCTTGGATTTACACATTTAGCAATCGATATCGAAAATCTTCAAATAGCTGGTTTAGCATATTTAGGTTAATTAACCTTCTTTATCGTACTGAAGTTTAAATAAAGCCATAACGGCA